>NQII01000918.1:492621-514295 GCA_002778355.1 Clitarchus hookeri | reverse complement strand
CCCCGGCCAAGCCGCAGGGCTTCTGGGCGCGCAAGGGCTGGAAGAAGCTGACGGGCTTCAACGGTGGCGGCTCGTCGGCGTCCAAGAACAAGAGTGAGTATCTCCTTGCTTCCCTACGTGTCGCTCCGCAAGTCGCACCTCGGGTGTCGCACTCTTGTCTTCCATGCTACGTCGGTCACATTTCACTACTACACATCTCTAGTCTTAAAAATATCCGACAATAACTGAAATTGTAGGTGCTACCACAAGCTAGGAAATATTTGCTTTAAAAGAAAATGAAAGAGCAATGAAATTTAGTCTATCCGTACAAATTACACAATTGTAAGCTTAATGGTCAGTAGTTTTTCGCGGCTCTTAAAAAAATCGTAACCGTATGGTTACTATATGATAGTGCAAAAGAATTTTACGAAAACTGTAGCCTACATTTGAAGTAGTTTTAAAGATAGACTGACTTAAAATAAATAAGTGGAAAATATTTTACAAAAAATAAAGAAGACGTGGTTGAGGAAAATAGTATATAATGATATGCATGTACAAATAACCCCGTAAGGCCTTAGGCAGGAATGAGACTTGTATATACAGAATGTTCAACTATTTTCCCAAACAGAATCTGCAGGCAAATTCCTAGTAATCGTGTACCCGAANACTTGTATATACAGAATGTTCAACTATTTTCCCAAACAGAATCTGCAGGCAAATTCCTAGTAATCGTGTACCCGAAAGGTAATCATATAATACAGAATAGCAACTGAAGGCGGAAGAAATATGGCTGTACGAAACAGCTTAGCACAGACAGGCTTATTCTGTACCGTCCAAGCTAAGTTGCTTCTTGAAGCTATTACTTCTGATGTAGACACAGCATTTCGTTTCTCGCGNTATTCTGTACCGTCCAAGCTAAGTTGCTTCTTGAAGCTATTACTTCTGATGTAGACACAGCATTTCGTTTCTCGCGAGCGATTCTGTACGCACAAGCGTGCTTCGGACGCAAAAATTTGCTTTTGCACAAACCGTTCCTTNGCGTTTCTCGCGAGCGATTCTGTACGCACAAGCGTGCTTCGGACGCAAAAATTTGCTTTTGCACAAACCGTTCCTTCAAGGAAATAACTTCAGATGTTTTGCTTCGACGGTAGTCGTAGGTGGGCTGCTTTTTTGTCGCAAAATTTCTCGTTTCACAACGAAAATGAAAAACATTTGTGCTGCTTAAATTAGCGCCCTTGTCTATTTATCTCTCAGCGTTGTTTTTTCGCAAACAGATTCACATTGGTGTGTTTTGTAAACAATGAAATATATTGAAGTGTGAAACATTCGCAAACGTGTGGTGTAAAACAGATTAAACACACGAATTGCACAAAGTACCTAAGCGGTAATTCACAACCTCCCTATAATTGGCACAGACCCTCAGTATTATATTGTGTACGTATCCTGTGGTGTTGTTTTAGGACAAGTATTTGTTTCGTGGTTGAAATTGTCTTTCGAGTAACGTTTATAGATATGCAATTGTAGGTTAGTGTATGGCGTGTGTTTTACTTTAGGCTGGAAAATCAATTGTAGCAATCATTAGTCCACTGCAGATTGAATGTTTTTAAATTATGTTTTTAATATTTACATAAATAACTAGGATTTTGATGGTGTACAATTTATTTTAGATATCCTTATAGTGGATCCTGTTTTTCGAACCACGGACACTAGTTTTATTCTGAACCCATTCGATTCACACAATCCTAAGCTTATTTTGGCGTATGACAATACTGGTGAACACACTTAAAATGTATTGAATGGTTTACTTACAGTCCTTGAAACTGTCCATAATTATTTTATATATGTGCAATTAAAATTTTTGAGAATAAAATTACGGAATATTCTTTAGGCGTGTAGATGTTCCTTCCTTATTTCGTAAAAAGACAACGTTGAATTCATGCCACATTCAAAATAATACTGTCGTGTTGTGGAGATGAGGAAAAAACTTTGTTTTAGAGGTTATTTAAATTTATCTAATATTTTTTGCTGTACACAATTTACTTTAACAGCATATTCCTACCCGTTACCGTGAAGCATGAAGAATAAAAAACCCCATTTGGAAAACAATTCTGTACCTTAAAATACCACTGCATTTCATCCGATTCCATGTTTTTATTTATGAACATTTTAACATCGGTTTTAACGAATGGTTTTAGGCCTCAAAATGTCGAGACCATATTCTCAGACACACTACACTATGACAAAAAACTGTTTCGTTTTTGTATGTATGTATTTTTTTATTACGAAACATGATTTAAACGTAGACCGTCTCAATAACATAATATTTTCTGCTGCCTGTGTTGTCTTCGAGACAACATTTGGCTCTCATCATGAACATTTCCTACTTCCCTGATTACACGAAGTAGTATTCGAAAACTCACCTCGGGACTTGTGAATTGTTGCTATCCCCTTTTTCACACATTGCCATAAATACGTAGCTGANTATTCGAAAACTCACCTCGGGACTTGTGAATTGTTGCTATCCCCTTTTTCACACATTGCCATAAATACGTAGCTGATGTTGTACGAATAGTTAATACATATTTTACAGCCAACGAGAGGTTATGGATGATGCCAATTGCGTATTTTCAGATTACATGAAAGAAATATGAACTTACATTTCGACAATTTAAATGTATCTGAGCGATGTTATGAGTTGTAGAATTATTCTACGGTAATTTAGAAACNTATTCGAAAACTCACCTCGGGACTTGTGAATTGTTGCTATCCCCTTTTTCACACATTGCCATAAATACGTAGCTGAAGTTGTACGAAGAGTTAATACATATTTTACAGCCAACGATAGGTTATGGATGATGCCAATTGCGTATTTTCAGATTACATGAAATAAATATGTACTTACATTTCGACAATTTAAATGTATCTGAGCGATGTTATGAGTTGTAGAATTATTCTACGGTAATTTAGAAACCNACTTACATTTCGACAATTTAAATGTATCTGAGCGATGTTATGAGTTGTAGAATTATTCTACGGTAATTTAGAAACCACAGAGAATATTTTATGAAAACAGTATAACAGGAAACTTTGCACGGCCTCCAAGACTCAAGCATATTTACTGCAATTTGTGCTTTACTTTTGCGTCCACGCACCGCAGAGTTAACTCAACGTCGGTGGTAAAGAATCACTTTCAAAACAAACTCGACGCAAACGCTGTTTGCGCATGCAGCAACCTAGCGTTGTCGCTACAGAATAAGCCTGCAGGTGTGAAGAATAACAGGCTGGTCCGAGCGCCTTGTAGTCTGCAACTTGTTGCGCACCTATGTAACGCCTGTTGCGTACGTCTGGCGTTGCTGCGCGGTCTTCGAGTGTTATTTTGTACTAGTCTGGGCATAGCGTTCAGAAACATTCAGTATCATTGTTTGGCTCACGGCAATTGTACGTTACACCCGATGCATATAGATGGCGCAAAATCCGCAAATTACGTTTTGTTGATTCATTACGTCACGTTCACCAGCCACTTCAATTCTGNCATATAGATGGCGCAAAATCCGCAAATTACGTTTTGTTGATTCATTACGTCACGTTCACCAGCCACTTCAATTCTGTAGGGGGATAAGAAAAACAGTGGTTCACAAAACATTTAGTTAAAATAGGCTCTGTCAGACGTTTATTGGTTATAACCAAATTAAAGGACCCTGATTTATATTACATAGAGGGAATAGTAATTTTGTAATTACAAACAGACCTACCTCGAGTTAACTACAAAATAATGTTATCATTTCTAAATATTTGGCAGGTTACGCTTTAACAAAATATTTTTTTACCTTCAGGTTTTCCAAGGCGAGTGGCTTGTTAGCTTTAAGGTAGACCCAGCCTCACAGGAAATGAACAGCTGGCAGATACACGATGATTTCGGCGAGGACTCTGTTAATGATTTGTTTACGACTAAATCTTGTCAGTTTATCATTCTCCATTAAATCAGAATTGACAAATTTTAGTTCAGCGTCCCAGTTTAACTCTAAGGTTGCAAAAGGCACTTAGTTTTTGTGTATTTGTGTTTACCACGACATCCGTCCGTTTTACGCCGATAGGCTGTTCGGAAACAGCTTATACTAAACCGCTAAGAAGAGAGTTAAATTAACTAACATTTCGCCAAAAAAAGGTTGCATGTCCGTGTTTTACCTGGGGTTCTAACCCAGATATCGCACCGTAAGCTAGTATCACAGACTACGCCATAGGGATCGGCATCTCCTGTTGATTTTCTTGATGCTAAATGTGGGCTGGATGCTTTCAATTTAGATTTTTAGTTACTGTCTGTCTTTCACCGCGCAGGCTATTTCCATACAGTCTCTTAACTGAAGCTCAAAAAATATATTTTTTGCGTATTTTACATATTTTTTTCCTTCAAACATNGGGATCGGCATCTCCTGTTGATTTTCTTGATGCTAAATGTGGGCTGGATGCTTTCAATTTAGATTTTTAGTTACTGTCTGTCTTTCACCGCGCAGGCTATTTCCATACAGTATCTTAACTGAAGCTCAAAAAATATATTTTTTGCGTATTTTACATATTTTTTTCCTTCAAACACTACCGTTGTAGGTAGTGATTCATGAGAGGTAAAGCTACGTTATTATTAGCATAATCTGTGAAATACCAATTTGTATTTTCCTACTTTTTATCACTACTTAGTTCAGCTTTGGTAACAGTGAAATATTGCTGCAGAACTATTTTTATTGGATATCTTGTGTATTATGAGTGTGCAGATAAGCGAGTTGGCAATTTACTGCCTCTGTAATAATTCTATTTTGTTGACGTCTGCTTCTGTTGGGCCTTTAATATTTCTTTCTCAACAACTTGCTAACGCTACGATATTACAGTTACTAGAAAAGGGCACTTTGAAATTTTTATAAACGAAAAGATGCGTTCATGTCACCTTTCGCAAATCCTGCTTTTATTTACCGACATAAAATATACGTTAGCTGCCGCTGCCATTAGATTGTTTTATTTTATCATGGAGGAATACTTCATTATTAAAAATCACCCATTAAAAAACATGAATGAAGCGTTTTAACTGATGGCAGGTTCTAACTTTACTGCTTTCAGTACGTCAAATGCAAGAATACATTTTGTCGCACCCACGATTGGAATGTTGTACAAGGATAAATAGATAGGTAATGTCCTGCAAAGTTGACATTAGTGTAGGATACTATGGACCGACCGTAATAATTTTATCCTTTTTTGGATTTACATGACGTACACCTGGAATTCAGTTGCCTTCACAATTCTACTGGTTCATCTTTCAGATAGTAGAATACATTGTGGTTCGACGTTTCTCGTACTGTTCGTACTTAAGACGTCTTTATTTGGCTTGACATAGTTGATTGGGATTTCATCTTACGGTTCGAATCCCGTGTAAATCATGGCTGTATGTGACGTTTTTAGATGCACGCCAAATATAATTTAACACAGTGTTTCTCCTGTTTTATTATTTTATTTTCGGAACACTAATCTTCGTAGTGAGATATCGGGGCATACTAACAGACGAGTTGACAACTCTATGGGAACCGACAAGCTTAACTTTGTGAGTAATAACTCAAACATTGTTTGTATACCATCAAACTCTGTGTAGAATAAATATTTTAAATATTTAATATTTTTCTTTGGTTCTTTTTTAAAATATTTATCTTAAGTGAAATTATTTAAATTATTTTTACCAAGAGTGCCATAAAGTGCCTGAATTTTTGGAGCACGCCTAAATAATCCTGAGGCATACTACTGGCACAAAGCGAAGGTGCTAATAAGTATCAGTTTTAAAAAATAATTTATCCATGTGCTCTCTCTTGGCGCTTGTTTCTTTTTATTTGTCTCTTTTTTAGCCCATTGTAATGCCACTTTAGATTTTACCTTGTCTTGCAGCATCCATGCTAATAATGGTTTGTTTGCCACGTGGCAAGTATTTTTCTTCTAAAATAGTTTCAGTTCTTGTTACCACTGTGTCCATTGTGCGCGTTTTTCACCAACGTTGATGCAGCATCCCCTGAATGCTCTTCTTGGTCTTGAGTTGTTTATCGAAAGTCATTTAAAATTGTTAACTCTTAGAGGCCTTAGTAATTAGGCCACCGTGCCAATTTTTCTATATATTCCGCTCACGAGATGATAGGGCCTAATCGATTTCGTATTTAGAGATTTCAGCTACCTATGCTTATTGACCTTGATTAGCTGTTAGTTTTTACACAGCCGCTGCTGTTTCTTAACTGTCTTTTTGTCCTAAATGCTAAGTAACTCCCAGATGGTATCTGACAGTGTTTCGTCCTCCTGGCGAGTTCCGGTGGTAGTTGAGTAATTTTATTTAAAACTTCGTCGGTCTTGGATTCCTGTCCTCTTTTTTTTCTTCTTCCGTCTTTTTAAGAGTATTTTTGCCCCCATCAAATGACCTTCTTTGAGTTCTTACACTAGGTTATTGTGCATGTAATAAGGTGATCAGTTACCTGAAAAAACAATTCTTACATGTCAGTGCTCAGTGTTCTGATGTGTTGTACGTATGCGCTAGAAAAATAAGAACAAAACTAACCTGTCGTTCGAGTATGTAACATCTTCCAATATTTTGGATTTGTTGCTAGCATTTCAAAAGTTTTAATTGACTAATATAATGTTTTTTTTTTTTCCTTTCGTGTGTGGAGGAATTGGATATGTTGATATTTAAGAACTAGCCTGAAGTGAGGATGTAAAACAAAACACTTAACTGCACCCGGCCAGGTTCGAACTCACGACCTCCCAAATGTGGATCGTATGTCACAAAACTTTATCTGTCCTCCCAGCGACAAGGCGAATCCTTGTTGCACACCAATCCACGTTATAGGCTATTCACGGTAAAGTGAGTACTTTTGAAAGCCGTCTCATTTGGAATAATAGTCAATAACTATATTTTATTTTAGCCTTAGACGTTAACTTTCAAGTGCGGTGCAATATACACGATGTGTTTACTACTTAAATGGCAATATTTATTTAAAAAGGTGGTTAAAGGATAAAAAAAATGGCTGAAAGGAAAAATAACTAGGGCCTCAAAAGTGCTCACTTTACCGTGAACAGCCGATACACGGAAGTGTGCTGCTGAATTACCAGCATGAGCTTACAAGTTGCAGGTCTTAGACATGCACAAGGAAGCGTCGACCTTTTTACTTCCCACACAGTGAATCAAATCCTTTTCTGCCTGCACCTGGACTTGTATGCTGACTTCTACCTCTAGTAGTACGTATGCTATGCCACTATTGCTGAGAATACGCCCAGGAAGCAAGCACTGCCCACAACTCCGACGGCCCCGAGTCATTCTAACGTCTTATTTTACTGTTAGTTAGGTTCGGCTTATTACACTGAGGATACTCGTGACGACTGTGATTTTCAAGCCACGCCAGAAACATTAACAAACAGCGCGTCGCGACGGTGCAAGCGCTCTCTGCTGCTTGAGGTATAATGATTTTCAGTTGAGAGTCTGTAGTCAGCAGTTAACATGTAAGTGTAGCTTCTTACCAATTGTAAACAATAGGTTGACCTGATAAGCACTACTATATGCACTTGTATTGAATCATTCATAGTATACTTACATTTTTTTTTTCGAATATATAGGGGCACAATAAAGTAAGTCAGTCATGCGTACTTAATTATTGCCTATAAGGAGGTTTTTTTCGGGACTGTTGTGTATTGCTGTTCCCACATTCGTTTTTATTTTCCGTTTTACGCAAAAATATTCTTGATATGCATTTGTTTGTCACACAACTCTTCACGCTTCGTTTTTTTTTTTTGCACCAAGATGCGACTTGCGGTGGCTGTGTGTGTTAATGTCTTAGGTACGCATGCGCTGTCGTCTAGGCCCGCATGTCGCTTGCACGCTCACTGTGTCATAGCCGCATGAGCAACTAGTGGATCTGCCCGCTTCTGTTTGCGAGTTTCCTTTGATTGGAGTTGTCTTGTCTCTTGGATTGGAGTGCTCGTGACCAGTCAGTTGGATGTTGGACATGGTAGTAAAAACCCTGAACGTGCTCAGTGCGGCGCACGTTCCGAAACATGAAACAAGTTGTACAGCAAGGTAAGTTAAATACGTCAGTAACCCCCTAGTCGAAAATGTCAATGCATATATTTGGGATTAAATGGTTTTGACATCAATAATAAGTACATCTTCCCTCGCGGTACCTGTATCTGCGAACCCATGTGTCTCGGGTTAACTGCTTGTTACAGTCCCGTCAAAAAGTAAGCCTACGAAGTTACTATTAGGATGAAGGATGACATCGTCTCAGATAAATTCATTTTCATCTCATATTAAAAAATAATTTTTGTGTGCAAAATAACAAAGTGTGTATACGCGTATGTGAAAATTCGCCGTGTTGTTTAATGTATCATTCATTTTTTGACGTCACGTGAACTTTCCCCTACTTATGCATTTCTGTCCTATAGTGTTACTGCTGAAGATACCAGTTACCCATTATTATTTAATGCTCCACTGAAAACCAGAAAAATGTCCAGCATTAGTTGCAATGAATATATTCTTACTCCCAATGTGGAACTGACTTCGACCTCCTAACTAGCAGGAAGAGACTCTAACCCATGCACCATCGAAGGGTGATGACATTAATCGATTAACTGTTCCTTGGCGACCATGATAGTGTAATAAATATATATATATATCAAAAACAAAATGTAAACTGTATCGAATACACCGGGTATTACAGGAATGTTAGCAGCTTCAATCAACGAATGAGTCGAATACTACGTAAAATAGTGCCTGCGATATTAGAGTAACACACGTGACGAGGCTGTCGAATCGATGCACAATGTCACGCTCTGTTTGCACTGATGTACGGAGGTCAACTTCCCAATAATTCTGCATTTCACCGAGTGATCAAGTCGAACTAAAAAAATAGTAACTGAGTGAGTAATATAGTTTTAATTGCCTAGAAGTGATACACTTATTAGAAGCGTTTTTTACGTAATTGGTCTTTAACATGTGGCATGTCACCGTTAAAAGAAAGGCTTATTCATATATATTATATTTTTACTCCTCGACAGATAACCGTATTTGCAGTATACGTAAAAATTATTTTGAAATAAAAATGTCATGAACACAGGGACATGCATTTGTGGCAGTTTGCAATCACTAATTCTGTGGACGAGGAAAAAGTCCCGTGCAATCTATAAACATAGTGAATACGTAAGCTATTCCGTTTCCTTTGGGTGAAGTATGGCGCTGAATTGCGAGTACAAACTTGCAGCTGTCGAAACTGCATTGCCATGGCATGAATGTGCTCCTGCGCCGGGTCATTGTATATGACCTAGCATTTTATCCCAGCGTAGCTATTCATGGGCAACATAATTTTTTTTTAAGTAATCCTCCCCTGCAATCGCAAATACTTTTTGGTATTGACGTCGATCGATATATTTAAAGTAATCATTTTAATATATTTTATTTTATTATTATTTTAATATTTAATAAATAATAACATTTATTTTTCATAGTAAATATGATTATTTAAAGTAATTATTAAAAGCAGTTCTGTCTCTTAAAGTGTGATGTTTGTTTTCTGTTTTCTGTTGTAAAGCGGTATAGTAAGCACTTCCGCGACAGTGCCTTATTTTCAACAATTTCTCGCAGTTTCACTTGAGTGGCGCAGACATAATAGTTATTAGGTTCACGACACGGTGTTGATTTGAATATGTAATGGTAGGATACACGATGGGCGAAAAGGAGAAATTAAGCAAATTTTCACAATTGTTCAACAACTCGACACCTTAAATGAAATAGTTTACGAATTTACCACATCAGTGTATGTGCATATGCGTATCAAGAAAGCATAAATGGTGAAGAGTTTTTCTTTGCATACATGGTAACTTCCCTACATTTGTTCAGGAAAAATTCAGTGAATTTCCTCAACTTTGTATTGTAAGAACGCTGACCATTTCGGAATTTGCAGCCTGGTGCATGGTACAGTTCCCGTAATATGNCCTCAACTTTGTATTGTAAGAACGCTGACCATTTCGGAATTTGCAGCCTGGTGCATGGTACAGTTCCCGTAATATGAATGAGTTAAAAACTTCCACCCCTACAAGTTATAAAGTTTTCAGAAAAAAATTTTTTACACTGTACGTAGACAGTANAATGAGTTAAAAACTTCCACCCCTACAAGTTATAAAGTTTTCAGAAAAAAATTTTTTACACTGTACGTAGACAGTAAGCGATGAGTATTAGACCTACGTTCCGAATACGGGCATAAAAATATTTACAGAAGACGGGAATTATTAGTAAAAAAAAGTCTTGGAACATATAGAACATTTTCCCATTGATTCATCAACTCTTGGGCAAAAAATGGTGATCAGTACAGAATATATTGTAGAATAGACTTGAAGTAATTAAAATAAGTATGCAGTTACTGCAGAACTGTTAGCTACTAATTAAATTAAGAGCGTTTATTGTATAAACACTAGTAGTTTTGTGGTCACGACAAATAACGTTTTATTACCACGATGCATTTGACAAAGTAGGTCTCAACAAACATATTTAGTACTTGTCACAAAATTTATCCAGTGATGATTGAAGTTCTAGTTATAAGCATGTTTTGTCGAACCTTAGAGAAATGATTACGCTTGCGGAGGGTAACTGAGGTTATTGCAGGGTTGAAACCCGCGTAATTCCTGGACTTAGTCATTGAATAAGCAAAACATGTGCATTGGCTCACTGGCGGATGTAGTTAGTTTTATATTTAACACGTACAGCACCTCAAAAGCTTAAAAGTTATCAACTAAAATAGTAGTTATCTCGTTTCTGCAAACAGGCGTCACGTAGAGCACCACAAGCACTGCTTGATAACGAGTGTTGCCCGCCGACCTCGGTCAGGTTCGGAATGTGTTTTCTGTTTACAAAATGGTCACGGCCCTAGATTTCCTCAGCAATGTAAATTGTGTCATTCCGCATCTGAATTCTGCGATGTTACGAAATGACATAGTACAGCGTCGCAACTAAGCACTAAATTTTTGACTGCCAGAATAATTACGTACACTCTAAGAAATTATTTGTAAATTTACCATATCGGTGTATACGTACAGTAACAAATTGCGAATGGTAACATATTTTCTCATACATCCAAGGTATCGTTCCTACGACTGCTCAGGAAAGAGTCAAATGCGTAGGAAAATCCCCAACATTGTATAGTAGCGATGGTAAACATTCCCATATTTTCAGCCTGTTACGTAGTACTATTTCCATACACTGTATAGGTTAAAAACTTCCATTACAGTTTAGGAAGTTTACCAGAATTTTTTTTTTTCAGCGTATGATCTGTCTTATNGTATAGGTTAAAAACTTCCATTACAGTTTAGGAAGTTTACCAGAATTTTTTTTTTTCAGCGTATGATCTGTCTTATTTTTAGCACTTTGTATAGTATGCCCGTGCTGCGCTAATTAAAATAATTTACTGGTTTTTGTGTGAATAACACACGTAAAAAATATGTGGTTTTTCCAAGAATGTTTTAAGGATCATATAATAATANGTATAGGTTAAAAACTTCCATTACAGTTTAGGAAGTTTACCAGAATTTTTTTTTTTCAGCGTATGATCTGTCTTATGTTTAGCACTTTGTATAGTATGCCCGTGCTGCGCTAATTAAAATAATTTCCTGGTTTTTGTGTGAATAACACACGTAAAAAATATGTGGTTTTTCCAAGAATGTTTTAAGGATCATATAATAATAATAATAACAAAACCAATTAAATGCGACAAAAAATGTATTTCTTATAAGGTGACAAGTTTGCTTGTAAACCCCATCGCGTGCGTGAGCGAACTGTAATTGGGGCATAGTCAACTTACCACTCAGTTGGCGCGCAAGCCAGCCAGTAGTGAACGTGACTCACTTCTAGACTATCTTGCTTGCTGACAAAAGTATCGACCACAGAGCGCCAGTTTCTATATATAAAATCAGAGTTTACACAATACTGCACGAATAGGTACGTATCTCTGTGTATGTTTTAGCTGCCTCGGTAAACGGCTGAACCTGTATGGATAAAATATACATTTAAGTTGTTTTCTTGCCAGTTACGGTCCTTAAAAAAAAAATTTATAGTGTAATAAATTATTTTAAGATTTTCCCCACCATATTGGACATTATAAAAAACTTTCAGTATTACGGTGTTGCCTAGCGGTGGTTTTAAGGGAGCATATACATACAACACGTGCATTATAACCCAATGTGTTTCCAGCAACTGCGGCGGTTGAGCTCGGAGATTGTCCGCATTTAACTATAAACCGCACTAGTGCTGAATTTTGTACTCATAAAAAAAATTAAATTAGGGTGGCACTTGCGCTTGGTCATTAAAAAAAAGTTGCCAACGCGGTAGATCCAAGGAACGAGATGGCCGTACTGATGCGGACCGACCAGTCCGTCGCCCTGTGAAACGGTTGTTGACGTACTCGCACATTCTTCCCCCAGGTTATCGTGGGTGCATGTCCAAATACGAAATTACGGGAATAGCCATCTTCGTGAAGATTAATTCACTTTATATCTGCCGAGGTCGATATACACACAAATATCCGAACTTCACAAACATGTTGCAGGGTAGGTGCGTAATTTTTCACACTAGCCCAAATCCCACGATTTTGGGTTTCTGACCTTACCAGTGTTATAACACGTATTTAATAGGTATATTGATCATTTATTATTTTTAAAGAAAGAATCTCCTTATCTGATGATTTTAGTTTAATTTAAAGAAGATGAGGTATCGCGAATGACACACTCTCTCAGTGGTTGCCGCCGGTCTAGTTCAGACGTGAAAATAAGATCTTGCTCTAAGGACCTCTGGTAAAACGAATTAATCATCTGATGTGGAGAATAATATAGGCTGTTCACGGCAAAGTGAGTACTTCGAGGCCCTAGTTACTTTTTCCTTTCAGCCATTTCTTATCCATTAACAATCTTTTTAAATAAATATTGTCATGTAAGTAATAAACACAGTGTATTTATTCCGCTCCACTCGGAAGTTTGCGTCTGAGGCTTGACTATTATTCCAAAAGAGACGGCATTCAAAAGTGCTCACTTTACCGTGAATAGCCTATATCACTGAGGTGCACTTACTGACGAACTTGCTGTCCTCTCTAAAATTACGTGCGTGTAAAAAAAATATTCAGTTACGTAGAACAAATACTAATATTTTCTGGCCTCAAACTAAAACGTAACCGCTACGTTACTCACGGTCGCGTAAAACTAATATTTCTACTTCTTTCTTCCCTCAGCAAATGACCAGCAGGGCGCAGGGTTTGTGCCTTGCAGTACACGTCCGGCGTGTGAGACAGTCTGATAACTCTACTTCAGCGGAAATCCAACAAACTTTAAAAAGGTAATGACACTATTCATAACTTTTTTNAGACAGTCTGATAACTCTACTTCAGCGGAAATCCAACAAACTTTAAAAAGGTAATGACACTATTCATAACTTTTTTGAACGTACCAAACAGGAAGTGCTCTCGGATAGCATACGGACACGACGGCTCCGAAAACATCACTCTGCAACAGAAAAATAATACAACGAGGAATTGCATAGCTTGCATATAAATATGATTCCTTGATGTTCGGGCACCGCTGACGAGTGGAGACTGCTAACAGCATTGATAACCTCACACTAAACTCCATGACGTGGACGTTCTGAGTACTCTGACCATGGTCAACAGAGTTCATATTACCTACACCAGTGACATGGAATGTGATTTCGTCACTGAAAATTACACGGTCCAAAAATCCGGTATGGTACAGTGAACGTACAATCTTAACAAATTTCTTGTAACACGAGTAAAATGCAAGCATTTTGGGTGATTTCACATAATCCTGGAAGCGAATTTTCATTTGAATTTATTTAGAAACCATATTTTTTGAACCAAAACACTCAAACTCTTTCTACGCCTGTTGAAGTGTGAAAGTAACATATTGGTCACACTGTGACGTGAGCTCTCGAGGTGGTGCTTTTCGGTACTACAGTGCATGTGCATGATTAAACTTTAGCTAAATTTGTGTATTTGAAAAATGCACACGTCGTTTACTTAAATTTATATTCAACCTGCAAATTTGTGAAGCAACTTTAAAACAAGGGTTTTTTTATGGCCCATTCGACAGTGGCATGTTTAATTATAAGTATTTGTATAGTCCACTCACGGTTACTTCACACTTTTCTCTGAAGCCCTGCTTAAGTTCTACTTCCAGGATATTCCTCCGCCTCATGCAAAGTAAGCTGCTTAATGAGTCTAGAAAATTACACCAAAGGGACAGCGCACCGCATTCGTGTGCACTTAACTTAATAATATTCTGCACAAGAACTATTTCTTACTACTCTTTACCAACACACATATTTTCTCCCTGTTTTACTCGTATTATTTATAAATGAAATAAATATTATAATTCATTTATAAAATACATGTAAAAGTTTAATTTAACCACAAATAAAATACTACTATGTTAACGCAAGTATAAAACGTTTGTGACACACGACATAAGGAAATAACCAATCACCTCATAGGTAGGGTGATTTTTCAAAGGTTTGATTCAAAAAGTGNTGTGACACACGACATAAGGAAATAACCAATCACCTCATAGGTAGGGTGATTTTTCAAAGGTTTGATTCAAAAAGTGGGAAGAAACCGCGAATATACTGGTCTGCTCTGGTACAGGAGGATGTGAAGTATCTTGCCTGCTCATTGTAGAAGTCGAAGGTTCGTGTTCTACNGACTGGTCTGCTCTGGTACAGGAGGATGTGAAGTATCTTGCCTGCTCATTGTAGAAGTCGAAGGTTCGTGTTCTACCTCAGGCGTTAGTGCACGTGATGTTTTGAAGTTTAATTTACATAAAGCTAGTAAGCCGCTGTAAAAGCAGTTTTTCTACAAAATCAAGTTTTAAAAAAACTTTTTTTACTCATTTTAACGAAAATTTATCATTCTATTTTCAATTTGCTNTTCTACAAAATCAAGTTTTAAAAAAACTTTTTTTACTCATTTTAACGAAAATTTATCATTCTATTTTCAATTTGCTGCACATTAAGTATTTTATATTTGTAAAATGAAGTTCTAATCAATTTCTCATTTATTCCAGCATGTTATTTACATTTNGCACATTAAGTATTTTATATTTGTAAAATGAAGTTCTAATCAATTTCTCATTTATTCCAGCATGTTATTTACATTTTGAGATTTTTATTTCTTCTTAGAATTTATTTTTTACATGAGCGCTGAATAGTTTGTCTAGATATTTAATATTTGATTTTTAACAAGGTTAGTTTATCTTTTTTGAATTCAGAATTGGGTTAGTGTGATGACCTCGTCCTAGAATTGTTCGCAGTTCGCTATGGTGTTGTTACTTCTTGCACAGTGAGATGTCGAAGATAGCTGTTTGGGTTTCGGAGATGAACGTGTTTGCATTAACCCTACTTACTACCCTTCGAAACATTTCCCACTGCTACCTACAGCAAGTAACCACGAGAAATGTTTCGGAGGACAGTAGGTGTTGGAATTGTGCCCAAGTACACAGATTTCTATACTCTTGCCTGTCTGTTGCTGNAATGTTTCGGAGGACAGTAGGTGTTGGAATTGTGCCCAAGTACACAGATTTCTATACTCTTGCCTGTCTGTTGCTGCCTGAATTCCTCGTTAAGTACGCAGCTGCTGTATCCCGGACAGGTAATCTGGGCGTATGTAATGTGTTCTTATAGCTGTCGTCATATTATGTATTTAGGCTNATGCTGTATCCCGGACAGGTAATCTGGGCGTATGTAATGTGTTCTTATAGCTGTCGTCATATTATGTATTTAGGCTTCTGATCTTGAGTTGAGAACCTTAATTTAAATTTAAGATGTGATTAGCAAATCATTTTGTTGATATTGTTGTAACTTGTATACAAATACGATTTAATTTATGAATCAGTTTCATTTGAGGTCACAGATTAATTTTTGTAAACTTTTCTAGATTATTTAATAATTTATTTAATCAGCATATCCGCCATATTTTGCTACCAGTCGACTGCAGATAAAAGATAAATGGAAATCGTTCACCTAATTTATTAAGACGAAAAAAGGAAAGGGGCAGAGAGTATGTGTGTATTTATGTGTTCGCATACATTGACGCATTCTGCGTCCCTATATTTTATTCGTCAGAACACACGCTCTGGCGAAGCTCGCCGCCGGACGACCGCAATAAGGATTAAGGGTTTTGTGGACGTACCGGAAGAGGGATGCCAGGAGCCTTGCAGCTGCAAAGGCGCGCTACCAAAGGTTTCTGCACGTGCAACGGTTCCTGCACGTGCAGACGACATCCGGAGACAACGGAACGCACCAGGGCGCGGACACAGCTGCATTTTGCAGCTGCCCAAGGGACACCGAGATCCCACCACCAGCTGCGTCTGTCCCGGGCTTGTACCGCAATAAACCATGAGAGCTTTTAGCGGACGTGCGTGCAGAACGGGACAATAAACTTCCAGGCCAGAACCAAGGGACGACGCCAGGCCGGCTGCGGACCACACGAGCAGCGGCCACGTGTTTTATGACCCAGGGGGACGACAAGCACCCCGGACCACGTGCAGAGACGGGGGAAGTTGAATATGGTGATGGACGCTACAAAACCACGTGAAGGGGGGAGCAACAGGGCAGTCAGTTGAGAGACGTCGAATCAGTCAGTCGGGGGACCTGAAGCGAGGCGTCCGGGTCGGAGCCGGACGAAGCCAGTGCGATGAACGAGTCAGTCAGTCAGTCAGTCGCGGATCGAGCAGTCAGTCAGTCAGTCGGAGTCAGTCGAGGATCGAGAATGCATCACGACGTCGACCTCAGTCGGAGGCCGTCAAACGGGACGTGCGGCGGGAAGAATCCGAGAAAAGTCAGTCAGACTTCGTCAAACGAGAAGGGTGTACCGGGAGCCGAGAGAAAACGAGTTCGCCAAATGCATCAAGACGTGGACCTCAGTCGGAGGCCGTCAAGCGGGACGTGCGGCGGGAAGAATCCGAGAAAAGCCAGTCCGACTTCGTCAAACGAAGAGTGCTGAGTGGACCCGGGAGGAGGGGTTCCGAGAGCAGGCGTCGGGACGCCCCACCAAGCGCCGGAGCAGTTCCAAGCCGCCAGCCGAGGGAAGACAGCGCAGCAGTGTCAGATAAGTAGTTCTACACCAAGTGTGAAGAATCCCCCCCCCCCCCCCCCCACGACGCCAATCGCGGCGTCAAACCATACGTAGCCTACATAGAAAAAGGGGAGGGGAGTTTGTCTCGTGAGTTCATGTACCAGTTAACCTGTTCAAGCAACAATAAAACTCGATTATGTGAACACACAAATAAAGTGTAATTTATTAGTAAATTGGACCCAGAGACAATAGTGTCGACGTATTCCTACGCCCTGTCACTGAGGGCTAGCATCAAGTGCTGGCGCCTCACGCCGCAGAGCAGAATCAATACCTACTTCCAAACTTCAGCATTTGGCAGGTATCAACATATACACACACTATGGGACCAAAAGTCACGGGACAGCAATTTTTGTTCGTTCTAAAGGCGACAGTAATGTAATTAATATGATGTAAGACGCGCTAACCCTTCCGGGTAGGTTCTCAACTGTGTTTCCTTACACAGCTGGCGGAATTGGGTTTTCATTGTTCCTGTGCCATAGTTAATGGTTGACGTCTATCACCTCTCGGTGGAGCGTCCTGTCACTGGCCTTTGTATCTGAGTTGTAACGGAAGTTCTCTGCAGTTGTTGACATGGCTATCGACGATTGGTTCTCACGACACGCTTCAGAGGTCGCCGGTCCTGATTAGTGAGTTTCACGGGCCTGCCAAAGCGGTGCTTGAAGCCACTGCTTCCATCACGTTTCCACTTGAGAGTGGCGTCGCTCACCAATGAACCGGGGAACTTTTAACTGCTGAGAAACATCTCTCTGCGGGAATACCCGGACTCCCACAATGATGCCTCTTTCGAACGATTACAACTCTCCGTTGACACGTTGCAACAGCAAACAGGTGTGTGGTATTCAAGTGTTTGTGCTTTCCCTCACATCACATCTTAGACAAGTTCANGCTTACAACTCTCCGTTGACACGTTGCAACAGCAAACACGTGTGTGGTGTTCAAGTGTTTGTGCTTTCCCTCACATCACATCTTAGACAAGTTCACGTGGAGCAGAGGGGTGCCTGGTGATTTTGNTTCAAGTGTTTGTGCTTTCCCTCACATCACATCTTAGACAAGTTCACGTGGAGCAGAGGGGTGCCTGGTGATTTTGGGCTTCTTACTATGTTCTATTTTTGCATTTTATAAAATATCTAGTGACCGGTTTTTTATATACTACTTGCAAAGATCCACTCCCGCGGCTGTCACTACGCGGATATTTCCTTGCTCCTGAATAGAAACCAGTCACTTATCCGTACTTCATGTGCCAGAGTGACAATGGCCTTGTGCTGCAGTCATCATTAACCAGTCTTCTTAATGAAGTTCCCGTCATTAAGACTTGTCGAGGACGAAAGTGATTTTTTTGTCGCTGCCAGGGCGATTACCACATCGGTACACCGTGCAGTAGCGTGAAAACCCACCACGGGTCGTGGTTGCCTGCATTTCTTACTCTCGTGTTCGTGACGAGCCGGAACCTCCCTTCTACAGGCCATTCGCGGTAAAGTGAGCACTTTTGAAAGCCCTCTCATTTGGAATAATAGTCAATAAATATATTTTATTTTAGTCTTAGACGTTAACTTCCGAGTGCGGTGGAATATACACACTGTATTTGTTACCTACATGACAATATTGATTTGAAAAGCTGGTTAAAGGATAAAAAATGGCTGAAAGGAAAAAGTAACTAGGGCCTCAAAAGTGCTCACTTTACCGTGAACAGCATATTGGAACTAGGCACACAGATACGAACTTGTGGCGTCGTCTCTTTTATCTCAGCGTGAGAAATTTTTTTCGCAAATTCACCACATCATTGTATACGGTTTCGAAAAAGTACGAGTGGTTAAGCTTT
Source organism: Clitarchus hookeri (assembly GCA_002778355.1). Lineage (NCBI taxonomy): Eukaryota > Metazoa > Arthropoda > Insecta > Phasmatodea > Phasmatidae > Clitarchus > Clitarchus hookeri. The sequence continues at coordinate 495,311 of NQII01000918.1, read as the reverse complement.
CCCCATACATCCNCTGCAGTCATCATTAACCAGTCTTCTTAATGAAGTTCCCGTCATTAAGACTTGTCGAGGACGAAAGTGATTTTTTTGTCGCTGCCAGGGCGATTACCACATCGGTACACCGTGCAGTAGCGTGAAAACCCACCACGGGTCGTGGTTGCCTGCATTTCTTACTCTCGTGTTCGTGACGAGCCGGAACCTCCCTTCTACAGGCCATTCACGGTAAAGTGAGCACTTTTGAAAGCCCTCTCATTTGGAATAATAGTCAATAAATATATTTTATTTTAGTCTTAGACGTTAACTTCCGAGTGCGGTGGAATATACACACTGTATTTGTTACCTACATGACAATATTGATTTGAAAAGCTGGTTAAAGGATAAAAAAATGGCTGAAAGGAAAAAGTAACTAGGGCCTCAAAAGTGCTCACTTTACCGTGAACAGCACATTGGAACTAGGCACACAGATACGAACTTGTGGCGTGGTCCCTTTTATCTCAGCGTCAGAAATTTTTTCGCAAATTCACCACATCATTGTATACGGTTTCGAAAAAGTACGAGTGGTTAAGCTTTCCCCATACATCCGNTTTTTTCGCAAATTCACCACATCATTGTATACGGTTTCGAAAAAGTACGAGTGGTTAAGCTTTCCCCATACATCCGTGGTAGCTTTCCTGCATTTGTTCAGGGAAGAGTCAAAGACGTAGTAAGTTTCCAACTGTTTGCAGTGGCATTTATATATTTGCAGCCTGATGTATGGTAAATTTTCCGTGCCATGTATAGGTTTCCATTTCCGTTTAGGAATTTCCCTGAAAAAATTTAAAAGTGTTTTCAAAAGTAGACAGCTGAAATGATTATCACATTCGTGGCGTGAGCGCCGGTAGTTAACAAATAGTTTGAATGTTGTGTTCTGGTTAAACCTCTATTATTTGCATCTGAACTCAATTACATTCACTGCTTATTACGGGAAAATACTGGCAATAGGTTGTTCACGGAAAAATGAGTACTTTTGAAATCCCTGCTTAAGATCTACTTGTTAGCACACCGTGTATCCTTCCGCCATATGTAAAACCAACATTGCCGTTGACCTGATCACTTGATTCGTGTGTCAGTAAAGGGAAACTAATATTATTATAAATACAAGTATGTATTTTACAAATTTAATAATCCATACCTTTACATACATTAAAAAAATCAGAAATAAAAATAAATCATTGTAGTTATGGCAAATGTTTACCGTACACTTTTANCCTTTACATACATTAAAAAAATCAGAAATAAAAATAAATCATTGTAGTTATGGCAAATGTTTACCGTACACTTTTATTTCAACGTTGAGACATGGAACTACTTTCCCTCCGTCGTTACCAACTTTACTGGGCGCTTGCCACTGCCTGTGGCCNGTTCAACGTTGAGACATGGAACTACTTTCCCTCCGTCGTTACCAACTTTACTGGGCGCTTGCCACTGCCTGTGGCCGTTAAAAACACACGCAGGGACGGACAGTGACAATTTTCAAGGGTTAATTTAAAAAAGTGCTCACTTTACGGTGAACAGCCTTTAGCAGTATGGTGCCCTAGCTCGCACAACCTCTGCTCTGGATACTTCCTCTGTGGCTGGGGGCGGGTCTCCTGCACAACACATGTGACTCAGTNGTGCCCTAGCTCGCACAACCTCTGCTCTGGATACTTCCTCTGTGGCTGGGGGCGGGTCTCCTGCACAACACATGTGACTCAGTGAACTGCTATTCGCTGGATGGTGCAGTCTTTCCGCCTGCAGCTCGCCTTTATAGCGCTGACCTGGCCACTTTACGTTGTANGCCTGCAGCTCGCCTTTATAGCGCTGACCTGGCCACTTTACGGTCTAAGGTTCGCTGCATGTCCCCGTATTACATTAAATTTCCTATACTACCATATTATGTAAAACGTCTCTTTTAGCCATTTGCACTTTTAAAAATACACGTTAGACGGAAATAGTGAACGGAAATTAGTCCATTAAAACAATTGTTATTGAAGCTCTGTTCACTGTTTGGGAACCTAGGTAGACGTCAACCCTTAAAGTTTGTGACACTTTTTTTTAGTCGTATATGATTTCAGTGAAGAAGGGTGAAGGTGGAAAAGTTTGCCATAGTCAATTTTTAACAAAGAGTTGCAAAACATTTTAGTGTAATAGATAGAAATATTTTGCTTAATAAAAAGTTACCCTATTTGTACTTATGACAGAAAATTAATATTCGGCAGCATGGCAGCAGTTATTTCAACAAAGTAACTACAGACATTGGAATTACCTATATATACTTGTGCCAGTATGCTTAACTTAAAAATTAAAATATCCACGGCGATTAGGTAGTAGAGTCTTTTATAGTTATTCAGTTTATTATTTTTATGCTGCGAAGTGAATCAGGATCTTGATCTGACGAGCGAGGTATAAAGTTTGTTCATGGATCAGGTTGCTGGCGCTTGAAAGTGGAAAAACCATCTGCAGTTGAGCTGACATGAATCGAACCCAGCACTTCCTGAAACACACTCGATACACCCTCAAAGCCTCATATTTCTTTTCCTTTCGCTCAAGGAAAAACAATTCCCTTGTATATTGACGTGTACGTGTTCGGTGCAAGTTCACTCACCAACATATCCAGGGCTATCGTATTAACTAGTGCAGGTCTTGTATTTATTGCGAGTAACTCATAACTG
>NQII01000918.1:467275-492519 GCA_002778355.1 Clitarchus hookeri | reverse complement strand
CAGGATATTCCTCCGCCTCATGTAATTACACCAAAAGGACAACGCACCCCATTCGTGCGCATTCACTCTAATAATATTTTGCATAAGAACTATTTCTTACTAGGCATTACTATAACACCTATTTTCTTTCTGGTTCTATTCGTATTAATTATAAATAACATATTATTATTTATTGATAAAATATAAGTAAAAGTTAAATTTAACCAAAAATAAGATGCCTACTTTTATGTTAGCACGAGTATGTAACGCTTGTGATACAAGACATATGTGGGAAACAACCAAACACGTCATACATGGGGTGGTTTTTAGAAGGTTCGTTTCAAAAGTGTGGAGATACCGCGAATAGACTGTAGTGTACATGCGGCTTTTTCCGAAATAAATTTAGAAGTTCGGAATTCGGCAAATTAAATAATTATTAGAATGCCCTTTGCAAAGCTCAGAAAAGTACAGAAGAATAAAAGCTGTACAAGTACAGTATGATGTCATCTTTGACGCCTATCCTCAGTCGTCTATAAACATAGTTATAATCTGTTTGTTTTTTTTTCATGTGCTGATTTCGAACCATCTTTAGAACGTTCTGCTACGATGCAATATGGTGCTGTACCGGCCTNGGAAACAACCAAACACGTCATACATGGGGTGGTTTTTAGAAGGTTCGTTTCAAAAGTGTGGAGATACCGCGAATAGGCTATAGTGTAATCTTGTACATGCGGCTTTTTCCGAAATAAATTTAGAAGTTCGGAATTCGGCAAATAAAATAATTATTAGAATGCCCTTTGCAAAGCTCAGAAAAGTACAGAAGAATAAAAGCTGTACAAGTACAGTATGATGTCATCTTTGACGCCTATCCTCAGTCGTCTATAAACATAGTTATAATCTGTTTTTTTTTTTCATGTGCTGATTTCGAACCATCTTTAGAACGTTCTGCTACGATGCAATATGGTGCTGTACCGGCCTCCCTCAGATATTGCCCGGTGTTAGGTAAAACGTGTTTTGTAGGATATTTTTTCCAGCGCCGAATTCAGCTAGGCGTTTGTCTCGTGGAAGCGGGTGGGAAATAAAAGCCGATAATTTCACGAGAGTTGCCGCCGTGAAGCAGCGGGGGCCCGCCTCGCGAGNGATATTTTTTTCAGCGCCGAATTCAGCTAGGCGTTTGTCTGGCGGAAGCGGGTGTGAAATAAAAGCCGATAGTTTCACGAGAGTTGCCGCCGTGAAGCAGCGGGGGCCCGCCTCGCCCGTGGCTGTGCGAGCGGGCAGGGGCATTCATTAAGGTCGAACCTCGCACTCGTGTCGCATGCTCATTGTGCTTTACGAGCCCCGCACTCAATTACAACATGACCGCGGCAGGGAACAAGCCATATGGTATTTCACGAGGCGACCTTACACTTTTACGGTACGTTAATACATATAACCGGTTTCCGCCGTGACGTTATGCTAATTTTCACTACCGTAAATAATTTCCTACAAAATTGTCTTGAAAACATGGCTAGTATTTTTCCACGTGTATTCCCATTTTTATACAATATTTTTTTAATTTGAATTATTATTTTTGTTTTGTTTGGAATATTATAAGATAGGAAATACGCTTAGTTTATATCTCGTACTTAATTATCTGGCGTCTCTTGTGTATTCAATGAAGTATTTTGCATATAGCATCCGTTCTACATAGATTGAAAACTTGAGTAAATGTTTTGTCTACGGATCGGTATTATTAAGGATTTCGCCACCCTGCAGTTATAGTCTGTTCGCGGTTTCTTCACACTTTTTGAATCAAACCTTCGAAAAATCACCCAATATATGAGGTGTTTGGTAGTTTCCTAAATTTGTCATGTATCAAAAGCGTTATATACTTATGTTAACACAGAAGTGCCTTATTTTTGGTTAAATTGAACTCTTACTTATATTTTATTTATAAATGATAATATTACATTTATAATTAATATGAATATAACAGGTATAATATAGATGTGTTGGTAATGCCTAGTTATAAATAGTTCTTATGCAAAATATTATTACACTGAGTGCGCACGAATGCGGTGAGCTGTCCCTTTGGTGTAATTTTCTAGAATTGGTTAGACTTTGCTTGCATGAGGCAGAGGAATATCCTGGAAGTATAACTTAAGCAGGGCTTCGGGAAAGTTGGAAGTAACCGTGAATTGACTATATTTTGCGCGTCTGAAGCGTGGAAACGCGTGAGCTGTAAGGCCGACTCTTGCTCACTCACCACTCGCCTCATCGCCTCTACGCGAAAGGCGCTCTACTGGCGTGCAACCTTCCCGTCGGCGACCCGCCTCAACGTGACTTTAAGCGGTGGCACGATATTTTTATTGCACGCTAATAAAGACAAAAGTGTGATGCGTGTCTAAAAGACAACTCTGAAGTTTCTGTATAGAAAACTATTCTAACTAGCCATTTTCACCCCCGAAAAAAATTTAATCTTTGGTGTTGAAATGAAAACTTGAAACTTGTCTTTGGGCACGAAACGTTTCTTATAGTCTATTCACGGTAAAGTGAGCACTTTTGAAAGCCCTCTCATTTGGAATAACAGTCAATAAATATATTTTATTTTCACCTTAGACGTTAACTTCCGAGTGCTGTGGAATATACACAATGTGTTTATTATTTACATAGCAATATTTATTTAAAGGTGGTTAAAGAATTTAAAAAAATGGCTGAAAGGAAAAAGTAACTAAGACCTCAAAAGTGCTCACTTTACCGTGAACAGCCTATAAATGCATTTCGTGTTTAGACTCCACTGCAATATATTCAACCCTTTTTTAATTACGTGTTTTCTATCAAGCCTCTGCAATGCGCTTTATGTGCCAGCGGGGCGGAGTCCTGAGTCCATTGGCGCGCGGTGAAAAAGATCACGGCTTGGAATCATGTTACATTCAAATGGCATGATCACTGAAGTGTACAAATGTTTCGTAGAGCCCAGACAGTTTGTAGAGAAGTCAGTACCTCAGTTCCAGGTACATTCATAAAACAACCCTTGAGGCTTGAGAAGTTCATGCACACTGTCGTAACGTCCATTAAAGAAAACGTGACGTCANATTCATAAAACAACCCTTGAGGCTTGAGAAGTTCATGCACACTGTCGTAACGTCCATTAAAGAAAACGTGACGTCACATCACAAATAAACAGAGACAATGCAAACATCGTTTAATAAGATGATGACCTTTTGTAGCGTTTTTGTGTAGTAGTNATTCATAAAACAACCCTTGAGGCTTGAGAAGTTCATGCACACTGTCGTAACGTCCATTAAAGAAAACGTGACGTCATATCACAAATAAACAGAGACAATGCAAACATCGTTTAATAAGATGATGACCTTTTGTAGCGTTTTTGTGTAGTAATNTATCACAAATAAACAGAGACAATGCAAACATCGTTTAATAAGATGATGACCTTTTGTAGCGTTTTTGTGTAGTAATAATTATAATGACAAGCAAAAAACAAGCGTATATATTAAGACAAAACTGAACATAATATACGTATACATTTCAAAATTAGGTTTTAGTTTAAGGCCATCACTAGCACTTAACCTTTATCGTAAACAAATAAAATTTTATTTCTAAACTTTCGAATTTTTATTCGACAAAATATTGGATATTATTTTTATCATAATTCATAGTAATATAATTGAAAATTTATGAAACGGACATTTAACAACTTGAAATGTGTTTAAATACGCCATAAGACAAGTAGCAAAATTTGGTTTCTTTTTTAAACAAAGTAATAGTTCATTTCTAGGTTTTATTCTCTAAAAATATTTTCTGCTCGTTATCTTTTCGCAAATGTTTAAATTACATACTAATGCGTGTCAAACACACCTAAAACACTTTCCTCACAGGAAATTATTCTAAAATATTAATTTTTGTGTGATTATTTACTTGCTAAAACTGCGCTATGTGTGNACTTTCCTCACAGGAAATTATTCTAAAATATTAATTTTTGTGTGATTATTTACTTGCTAAAACTGCGCTATGTGTGGGAATTGGTCTAATAGTGTATGTACGTTCAGTAGTCTACCATAGCTAACAATTATAAACCATTTTTATTGGGGTCTGGTTTTATGAACAGCATTTGAGAGACATTTAACATCCGTTAAAAAATGTTTGATGATTCAATTATTATTTAAAATATATATATTTCCTAGAATTATGTTTAGATATTAAATTCAAACACAGTTTAAAGTAATATGAGTGTTTGAAACCCTNTATATATATTTCCTAGAATTATGTTTAGATATTAAATTCAAACACAGTTTAAAGTAATATGAGTGTTTGAAACCCTCACTTCCATATACTAAGCTAGACGTTTTAGTAATATCGTCCTAAAAGCTCATTTAATTTGTTTCTCAGAATCAGTTACACAGTAGAGAAGAACAAACCGAGTAGAGTTAAATCAATTACCATCATTTAGTAATTCGTCTTACGTTCTAACGTTTCTAGAGAGCAGTGGCTTGATTATATTCCAGAAAACATGTTATACGCCTGGATGTACAGACTACACAGCGTAGATTGGTTTCGTGCGGGTTGCATACAAGCAGGCGCTCCATGTGTTGACTGCATGCTCACGGCATATTACACACACGACGAATCAGCGGTCATGCATTGCCTTTTGATATTTACTGCCCACTCCCATGCCCATATAATTTAATAGCAATAATTGCTCAAAATTGTTATTCCTTTTTGTTTTCAAATATTTTGCTTAACATTTTTTTTGTTTTTTGTATGTGTTATGCAGTGCCAGTCTAAATCAATTTTTTTTNTTTTCAAATATTTTGCTTAACATTTTTTTTGTTTTTTGTATGTGTTATGCAGTGCCAGTCTAAATCAATTTTTTTTGTTATACCGTAGTTTTTATTACTGTTGCGTTTATGCTGATTTCTTGATTTGATCACAACTTAACTTTCATACCGTGAGGGGCTTTCGTCGTTTAATAAAAACAGTTTTTATTAACATGTTTTGTTTATTTTTTATTTATTTTATATATATATATATATGTCCTTGTTTTCGTTATATCTGGAGTTACTATGTGTTTTTCCGTAAGGGAAGTCAAGTGAACAGTTCGGAGACTCGAGTTTGATTTGAATCATTAAGTTCGTAGGGAGATTAAGAAGTTCAGGAGGTTGGAAATAACAGACAGAAACACGGACACAACTTGTAATACGCCTTTCTTAAAATATATTTGAGATATTTGGAGGAGGAACGTTCTGTAGTTCTGTAGAAAACAACATGTAACCGTTAACCAGTAAGGAGTAAGTCGAGCATGAAATACCAAGTGACGCATGCAAGTCGATCGCCTTCGAAGTGAAGAACACAGGTTGTGGCCGCGGCGCCAGCTCGTCACGGTTTGTCTTTAACAGTTCCCACTAAGATATTGTTCCACTTAAAAATACTTCTCATAAGGGAGTTACACCACATTGTATTTATATAAATATGCCATTACTTACGTTCGAGATTAAATTTTGAAAATGTGACTTCGTTAGGGCATAGAACATTATTTAGCGATATTTTAGAGGCAATTATCATGTGTTTTATTCTACTACTGACGCTTTTGTAGTCATTATCAGAAGGAAATCAATAATGCATTCGCATTTATTCCACATGGTAAACAAATAAAGATATTCCAATGATATTACAGTTGTTCAATCACCTGAGTGATTTACTATGCGTTGCCAAAGAAGTAATTTCAGTAATGAATGCTGAATACATTTTATGGATCAAAAACTGGTAACACCACGATTATTTCTATCTCTACCCCTAAACGTTTCACAAAAATTAAGAATCAAGAATACNATCAAAAACTGGTAACACCACGATTATTTCTATCTCTACCCCTAAACGTTTCACAAAAATTAAGAATCAAGAATACCATCACGTGGTTTGGATTCGTGAGCAGTCCGTAACGCGTATAGTAAAAATGATTTATTGACGTAGAACAGCCATTTTTAAACTACTGTGCTCCGCGAACTCTTGGGTGTCATTGTGCGTATGGTCAGGGTACCGAAAGCGAATTTAATATATTTTGCTTTTCAAAAAAATGTTCTACTCCTGCTGTAACTCTGTAACTTTCTTGTTTTTGATTAAGCTGGTTTTTGCAAATTTTGTTGTAAACTAAACTTGAGATTGTAAAAATTTGTATACTAAAAAATAAATAGGTTGTATAAATAAAAATATTTTCTTAGCTTTTGTTAAAGGAATGGTTATTGGTCCAGAAAAATTATATTAAATGGGTGTTCGAAATCACAAATGCAAAATTAACATTGCCACGGGGTCTGATCTCTTTATTCATGCGTCGGTCAAGTGAAACTGAAATTATTAGAAAAGTAAACATTTTTAAAATGTGTTTATTCTTACAATTGCATACATTAAAAAACACAAAGAAAAATAGATAATTTCAGTAATTACCAAACACTTTTAATTCAACGCTAAGACATGGGACTACTTTCCCTCCGTCATTACCAACTTTACTGGGCGTATGCCAATCGGTGTGCCTGTTAAAATAGATGCAGGTAGGGGCAGTTACATTTTGCATAGGTTGATTTCAGAAGTGCTCACAGTCAACCGCGAACAAGCTATATAGACTGTTCACGATAAAGTGAGCACTTTTGAGGCCCTAGTTACTTTTTTATTTCAGCCATTTTTCATCATATGACCACCTTGTTAAATAAATATTGCCATGTAAGTAATAAACACAGTGTGTATATTCCACCGCACTCGGNAACACGATGGTTCCCATCGCGACTTCACAGGTGGAATTGAGACCAGAGTGGAATACGCGCTTTTCCACAAAAAAAAATGTTATGCGCGTCCAATGTGATGTTCTACGAAAAGAACTCGCACATCAGACGAGACCTGCTGAGTGCTTTCCGAGATGTCACGCACATTAGAAACACCATTTCAGAGCACTCCAGCATAGCTGAAAACGGATTTTTCAAAAGCGCTGTGTCGCAATATGTACGCGTCAGTTGCATACAAAATACTCAAGGGCCCTGCATTGATCCTTACTATGAACTTCCCATTACTGCAATACAATTATACTGTCACCGCTTAAAGTTCAATAGGCACTCGCAGCACGACTAGAGCACTGCACGCCAGTTCAGAGCACAGCACTTAGTGGTGATGGAGCACTTAGTCGCTTAACAGTGTAGCCCTTATGGCTCCCACACTTCTCGGCCTCAAACGAGGAAAATATATCCATGTGGACGGGCCTCTGAAAGACTATGGAGCCGTGCGCGAATAATACAACCAAGAACAGAATTTCAACTACGCACCTCAAAAATATAAGTTGTGCGCCTCTTGTAATGAAGTAGTTGTGACAAAAGGCAGAAGAGGGTTTAGCAAGGAGTAGGGGTTATCAACTGGAAAAGAGGGAGGGAAGTACCTGCTTCTTCACTGCTCTCTAGCGTGCGTTCTTCGAACTACACCCTCTGCGGTCTAAAGGATTTTCGCTGGGACAGTATGTGCATTACAAAATACGTTCAACTCTTGTGTGGTAGTCATTGAAGACATTGTGTATTTTTATCGCGTACTTTCTCTCGGGCCTTGAGCAATCTAGCAGCTCAGAAATCCCGGTGATGCAAAACTTTTTTTGAGGTGTGTTTTTAATTTTTGTATGGATTATACAGGCTGAGTATAAAAGAATACCCCAGATTTTTAAGGCTTATAATATCAAAACCAAGCAACCTACAGCCTTGATTGACCAATCAAATGAACCNGAATACCCCAGATTTTTAAGGCTTATAATATCAAAACCAAGCAACCTACAGCCTTGATTGACCAATCAAATGAACCATGGAACCGTGAGGTTTGTTTACCATACATTCATAAATGTTCAATGTGACCACCACGAGCGGCCCGAACGACATTANATGGAACCGTGAGGTTTGTTTACCATACATTCATAAATGTTCAATGTGACCACCACGAGCGGCCCGAACGACATTACGCGATAATCAAACTCGTTCCACACTCTTGTCAGCGGGTCCAGTGTTACGGTTTGGATGGCGTCCGTAATTTTCGTTTTGAGGTTGTCAATGGTGGACGAAACATTTGATCCTTTATGTACCCCCATAGATTTTTTAGCGTGCCCCATTCTAGGCCCAAAGAACCCCCGGTCACTACTTGAGCCTGGTCACCAGCTGCTCCTCGGCCAATCCAGCGTTGCGGCAACGGTTCAGGTATCCGCGAACAGCTCTTATGATCTTGCAATGATTGTGTTGTATGTTACTTTTGAAGTCCTGGTCACTAGTGTCCTTCTGGTGCTACCTCTACACNTGATCTTGCAATGATTGTGTTGTATGTTACTTTTGAAGTCCTGGTCACTAGTGTCCTTCTGGTGCTACCTCTACACTGGGTCATGTGTGGGGAGAGTTGCCTATGTCGCAGGCATAACACATTATCTGTTTCGAACATTAAACATCCATTTCTTGAGAACCTTGGGGTGTAGCATATTGACACAGGTCAACATTTGTTGATACAATAANTGATCTTGCAATGATTGTGTTGTATGTTACTTTTGAAGTCCTGGTCACTAGTGTCCTTCTGGTGCTACCTCTACACCGGGTCATGTGTGGGGAGAGTTGCCTATGTCGCAGGCATAACACATTATCTGTTTCCAACATTAAACATCCATTTCTTGAGAACCTTGGGGTGTAGCATATTGACACAGGTCAACATTTGTTGATACAATAANGAACATTAAACATCCATTTCTTGAGAACCTTGGGGTGTAGCATATTGACACAGGTCAACATTTGTTGATACAATAACCATACCACTTACGTACTGTAAGCCTATAAATGTGTGGTAGGCTACAGGTTGTTTACAGTAAGTATTTAAATTTCATCCATCATCATTTGTGCAGTGGACCTAGCAGCCAACCATTGACTCATGTTTTAGTGTGGCCTGCGTGTTAGAGACTGTAATGCTGGACCGAAGCTTCATGTGTGTTTGAGCGAAAACGGTGGGTCCTACGCACTTGCAACAAGAAGACCATATTTGTTACGTAAATGACACTGCTTAACAGGCCAGCATCAAACGTTCCAAAATCCCTACGGTATGAAAGTTGCATACAATAAGAGGGTGGCCACTCCTGTTATTTTCATTACTGTGGAAGGTGTAAACACATGTTTGCTGTAGGTTAACGATCCCAATAAGAGAAAACAATGTCCGGAGTATTGTCATTTAATGTCACTTAATTTCCGATATTTCGGGAGATTAGTGTTTTCAAATTGGTTTTTCAAGGGTTAATTCCTCTCTTAATATTGAATGTAGGTAGAAAGTGTCCTATATATTTTCAACTTAATTTTTCATAAGGAATCACCTCCCGGAGTTTGTCGGTGATTTTTAGAGACACGTTGTATATGTCCGGCATAAGCCATCGAGTATAAAAACCAATCCAGCTGCAGAGCAACTGCCGAAATCGTAATTCCTCTAGAGATTTTTCGTATGTTGTTGGAAACGAGCAAACTGACATATATGTAACTTATGAAAATGATTTTAGCGTATCTAATAACACATTCATTGTTACGCTTCATAACACTGCACCATGATCTTTACAAAAATCTTGTAAGATTTATGTTTTTAAGTTATAGTACTGTGGGTATTTTGAAAGACTTATTTTGTCACAAGAAAAAAAAGGAGCACTGAGAATGTCAAAAACAAATGTGTTAACACCTAAAACACAAACAAGTAAATCCAAGGCAGCTGTCTCCATTTACATTTCGCGTTGCTCAGTTTATTTGAGGTTACTTCTAACTTTTCTGAAGTCTTGCTTAAGTTCTAATTTCGTCTTACTCAGTAAGTATCCTTTCGACACATGTAAATAAAGCGTAAAGAAGTCTGGCAGGAAATGTCAAGTAGAAACTAATGCATCGTATTTTTGCACTTGGCAGACAATCAAAAATAAAATATGTTTATACATAACAGTGAAATGTATTTTCTAGATTGCTATCCTGAAAACATAAATATATTGATAAGAATGATAAGAAAGGTTTCTTTCACAAATAATATTATACATAAGAACTGTTTATTCCTAGCGACTACCACCATACTTATCTCCTTTCTGTACATAATTAGTATTGATTATTAAATAAATACTACAATTTTTATGTAAAATATAAATTAAAGGGTTCTATGACCAGAAAAAGAAGGTAAAATAATGTGAATGTAGATATAAAAAGCTTGTGGTATATGATTAACTTAGGAAACAACCAGATTGTCATATATGGGGTGATTTTTTNAATGTAGATATAAAAAGCTTGTGGTATATGATTAACTTAGGAAACAACCAGATTGTCATATATGGGGTGATTTTTTAATGGTTATGTTAAAAAAGTGTGATGATACCGTGAATAGTGTAGAGGTAAGAACTGTTACTTGTGGCGAAGTCAACTTCGAAGTATAGCATCTGCGCGATTTCTTTACACTTTTTGAATCAAACCTTTGTAAGTGTTTGGTTGTTTTCTAAATATGTCGTATATATCACAAGCGTCTAATACTTCTGTTAACATAAAAGTACCTTATTCTGGTTGAATAGTATTTTTATATATAATTTATTTATAAATTATAATTTTTCATTTATACTTAATACAAATAAAAACAGTTGAAAATTTTNAAAACAGTTGAAAAAAAATTTCTGGTAATGCCTAGTAAGAAATAGTTCCTATGCAAAATGTTATTTCACTGAGTACGCACGAATGTGGTGCATTATCCCTTTAGTGTAACTTTTTTAACTTGTTTGCGTGAGGCGGTGGGATATCGTGAAAGTAGAACTTCAGCAGGGCTTCATAAAAGTTAGAAGTAACCATTAATGCACTATAATAATCATACATAAAACACTCGTGGGGAAAATGTGTCACTACACGGTCTTGGTACCGATTATATTAAGTACAGTGAAGTTCTGTACACCATGGTGCGTGGCTGCCTACACTTGAGGCGCCAGTCCACAAACTAATTTACTATGGTAGTAAGTAAGGAATTGTTTGGATACTTGTGGCTTGAATGCAGCAGGCAGAGTCGAAAATAGCCACAGCCAAAGCAGCAGCGCTTGAAGGGCGAATGTTGCGCTCTACAAGGAGGGAAAGGCAGGCAGGCGTCACGCTCAGAGGCAGTGTGGTGTGTGTTCATGGCCGTGAGAATGCCGCCATACTGCCAAGTCCGGGCGGGCGCCCCTAACTGCTGTGTTCATCCTGCCGGCTGCATTCTTGCACGCAGTTAATTTCCCGAGCTTCTCCGCCCTCCTGGTTTAGATCTATGTCCGCCGTTATGAGCAGCCGTGGAGCGTGATCCACTGCGATATCTCGCCAAGGCGCCTACTCCACACCTGCTGCACCCTCACTGCACCATTAAGGAACTTCACATACCGGTACATGTGTGTGCGCCTATTAGCAATTAATTTATTATACGAAATAAAGTTATGCGACTAATATTTTGTACAGTAAAGACGCCGGAAATAAATTGGTTAGCTCATCGGTGAACTAAGTTCATCGTTTTATTGGGACTACTGGTTAAATAAAATAATAAGTTAACCCGGAAAGTATACTATTTATTGACGTGCATGATCCAAAAACAAAATTTGCCATCAAGTATTGAACAAGTCGTCCTCTTGCTGCACTAAAAGACAACTTTGTAACCCATTAAAAATTACCCGCGTATATAAAAACAATTCTACGGGGCGGAGCGCAGAATCTAATTTTTGCTGTTCGCAGAATATAAATGCAAGACTGCCATCACCCACGATCGCGTTGGAAATGGCTTCCATCTTCGTTCTTCAGGGCAGCGAAATGGACAGCTGGAAAGTTAGGTGAAATTCTCGTAGCGTGGCCGGGCGCGTGCGACAGTCTGTAGCTCCCCTTCGAAAGTAGAAACTTAATTTAAAACTCACAGCAACTTGATCAANATTACCCGCGTATATAAAAACAATTCTACGGGGCGGAGCGCAGAATCTAATTTTTGCTGTTCGCAGAATATAAATGTAAGACTGCCATCACCCACGATCGCGTTGGAAATGGCTTCCATCTTCGTTCTTCAGGGCAGCGAAATGGACAGCTGGAAAGTTAGGTGAAATTCTCGTAGCGTGACCGGGCGCGTGCGACAGTCTGTAGCTCCCCTTCGAAAGTAGAAACTTAATTTAAAACTCACAGCAACTTGATCAANGCCGGGCGCGTGCGACAGTCTGTAGCTCCCCTTCGAAAGTAGAAACTTAATTTAAAACTCACAGCAACTTGATCAACTCTATTGTCTACAAAATTCTACAAACTCCAAACGGGAAGTTGTCACGGACTACTTGCAGCTGCTAAGGCATAGAGAATGTCTTATCGTTATGTTAGAAGTGGTGGCCATTTTCTTTGTGCACATTAAAGAAGGCACTGGTCTACCGATTAATCCATCTGATATTAATCGATTTTTGAGCTATAAACTGTATTTTACATTCATTATTACCAATATGGCTCTGTTAACGTAGTTCAGATTGTGTGTTCCGTTACAGGTTATCATTTAGGCATGTAAATGATATTATATTTTGTTGTAACTATCTAATATTGTCGGGATAGAACACTAGAGCTAACAAAAAATTATCATATTATTATAATGCAGAATATATGTATGTAGAGTTAATAATAAATAAAAAAGAAATAATTCACCTACCACCAGTAGCACTTTTTAAAATGTTAAAAATGATGAAATGAACATGCTTGATCTGTGTCGAGTATTTGGCGGCCTGGGTAGCTAAGTCGTCGCCTCATGTGGCANAATGATGAAATGAACATGCTTGATCTGTGTCGAGTATTTGGCGGCCTGGGTAGCTAAGTCGTCGCCTCATGTGGCAAGGAAGCAGAGCGGAAAACGTTTCGAGCCAAACTGCCAGCATTACGAGTGTAAATATGAACTGGCTTGTAGGAACGTAAGTATGTTACTAGCCAGTTCTTACTGTTAGTTAATTAAATTAACAGGNAGGCACTGGTCTACCGATTAATCCATCTGATATTAATCGATTTTTGAGCTATAAACTGTATTTTACATTCATTATTACCAATATGGCTCTGTTAACGTAGTTCAGATTGTGTGTTCCGTTACAGGTTATCATTTAGGCATGTAAATGATATTATATTTTGTTGTAACTATCTAATATTGTCGGGATAGAACACTAGAGCTAACAAAAAATTATCATATTATTATAATGCAGAATATATGTATGTAGAGTTAATAATAAATAAAAAAGAAATAATTCACCTACCACCAGTAGCACTTTTTAAAATGTTAAAAATGATGAAATGAACATGCTTGATCTGTGTCGAGTATTTGGCGGCCTGGGTAGCTAAGTCGTCGCCTCATGTGGCATGGAAGCAGAGCGGAAAACGTTTCGAGCCAAACTGCCAGCATTACGAGTGTAAATATGAACTGGCTTGTAGGAACGTAAGTATGTTACTAGCCAGTTCTTACTGTTAGTTAATTAAATTAACAGGAAATAAGCAAAATACAGTGTCCACAAATTTAAATACCTCCTGTCTTTGGAAGACTTTAACTGATTCCTGCCAACTTTACCACGAGTATTTCAGGGTTGGTATTTAACGTTCAAATATATGCAAGTACAGTCTGTAACTTTTTTCAAATGTTTATTTAAAAAAGTGCTTAACGCGAACTGCCTGCGGTTTTATTTGACCGTAGAAGGCAACCTTTATGTATTAGGTGTAAAATCTAATTTTGTAATTATTACAAACTCTATCGATGATTTTTAGTACGCGCTGCTGCGTTTAGTATTTGTTTTATGTGGCTCTAATATTTATAAATCACCTAATGCTTTCCGAAATAGTTTTCTCGACAAAACCACATAAGCAAACAGAAGTTCAACACGTATGATGGCACCTGCCCTTGAGGAAGCTGTCCGCCTAGGTTATTTCACACAACATCAGTTTTATTATTGCGTACGTTTATCAGACTGCTATGACCCACGTAGCCATAGGGAGCGAGCATATCGTTCCAAATTAAATATCGTATAGCGGTGGCGAGTTACGGGAACTGCACTGCAAAATCCACTTACTACGGCCTTGCCACCAGGCCAGTTTGGATATTGTTCGAGGCACTATGTGGGGAACGGGTCCCCTCGCCCTCTCCGACTTTCCAGCCGGCAATTAGGGCTGGCTTGGTCTGCGCGTGCTGCTGCGTACACCCGAACTAGTTAGCCAGGCCGTGGGCATCACAACTCGCTATTACTGCCGCCCGTCTCCGGAGCCCCAGGTCGGGGCAAGTGCATTACCACAACACAACAGCTGCCGTCCACGTTGGCTTTAGAACTACCCCCCTCCTCACACACATGCAGAGAGGGAGAGCGAGAATGGATGATTAAGAGGGGAGGGGAAAGAGAGATCGCCCAGAACTTCCCANTCACACATGCAGAGAGGGAGAGCGAGAATGGATGATTAAGAGGGGAGGGGAAAGAGAGATCGCCCAGAACTTCCCACATCACCCCGCAGTTGTGGTGCTCTTCCATCCGGTTCTTCTAACCCGCAACCAGATGCTCTTTCTCGTCAGTAGAGGTTAATGTGAACCACCTGCGAGATTTATTATAGCTGCCGAAGATTACACGCAAAAGCGCCAGATTATAATGTACAGTCTGTATGTCGCTCTTAAGTAATCGATACAAACTTGCTGGAGGAAGGGGAGGAGTGCAAGAGGGGAGATATGTTGGAACAATACGGAAAAGCAACAGAAATTATTCATATCACTGGCCTAAGAATAGACTTAAATNGAGGGGAGATATGTTGGAACAATACGGAAAAGCAACAGAAATTATTCATATCACTGGCCTAAGAATAGACTTAAATTTCGGTCTCATCCGCCATGTTGTATTTTCCATTTATGTGCTATAACTTTCTTTTCAATAAAATAAATAAATATTTCTTATTATAGCATGTTTACATTTTACAATTACCTTCAAATGTAGTCGCCAAATTTTATCCAAGCTTTATGTGGTAACTGTGAAACAAAAATAATCTATTAATAATTTTAAAAAGATGCTCTACACTAACTACGCCACAATTACTTGAAAAAAGTTCAGAATTGTTTTGTGTTTGTTCTTCAGTGCAATGTGTATTGCTAGAGAGATGTAGTTGTAGTTTCGAAATAAGTGTACCCCTCAACAACTGAAATAAGCTAGGATCAGTAATNGGGGGGGGGGGGGTTCACAGTTGTACGGGCGACTGTTACGCTTTCCTGTGCAAATGAGATCTGTAACAGTGGGATTTTATTACACGCGATGAAAGCCCGTAGATTAAACTACGACTGACTGTACAGTTTTATTTTTCTCCTAAAAGAAACTGCGCAGAAAAGTTCTAAAAATGCGATATTTTTTACCATTGTCACAATTCTTATTCTCTTAGAATAAACATAATACTATAAAAACAAAACTATATAAGCTTAGGTAATTGTTTTTTATATGTTCTGGCAAAAAGTTGTAGCCTATCGCCAGAACATATATTTGCTGAAATACGCATAGACGCACAAACAAAGAATGTACGGAAAATATGTCCGGACTACTAGCTGATGGTGCAGACAGAGCGAATTTTTTTGGTTGCGATTCGCGTTTACAGATTTTCTACGTTATCCGCTTACCCATAATTCCTCCCTAAATTGCCAACTAGTGAGATTTATACAAAATTGCGGTAGCTAAACTTGTGTTACATAAGGATTTAAAGAGTTAATTGCGTTTGTGGGCATAAAGCAACACATTCCAACCCTGAGAATGTAATCACGACACTGAAATTCTACAGATACGGTTAATTTTAAAATGTTGAGACTTTTCAAACGAAAATATAATTCGTATAACAGGATTACTCGTTACGTTGCAAGAAACAAGATAGCGTAAAATGTAATAAAATTTAATTTTTAAAATATATTTTAATTTTTGGTGCGTAAATTTGATTTAATATAAATGTATAGGTATTAATTAAAAACTACTGTAGCAATTTGTAATGTGTTTAAATTAAAAATATTACTTAAATATTTTTGACAGTAATTATATTAATATGAATAATTAAAATAATACCAACGTTATAATACAAAATATCTTTACATTTATTCGGTTTGTTTTTAGCACTTGCAAAAAAAATCCCCTCGAAACTGTTTTCATCTATACATTACTAGGATAAAAAACGTGCATGTATGAGAACGTGGTTTATTCTATAATTACGTAAACTGTGGAATATCTAAACACAAACATCGAGTTATTATACAGTTTTTTTTTCTTTTCTTTTTTTTTGCTGAATTATTGAGAAGACGCGGTTTTGCATTTGCACCACTATCATTTACAACACAGTTTGTAGTCATCGTGTACGTTTCGTGTAGGAATAATCCAAGTCTTCAATTGTAGCCATTTTCTCACCTTGGCCACCACGCACTGAATTGTGGGTAATATCGGCGCTGTCCGCGTGATCTGTGCACCGGAAAGTTCAGATCGGACCTTTTTTTTCAGCACAGACATCGCGAATAACGCCAAAGTGGCGAGAAACGTCCTGATTGGTTGTTGGTACAGTCCACTTTGATAGCCGTTGTCTGCGAACCTTTAAGAACAACCAACCAATGCAGCCGAACGTCATCGAGCCCACTGAGAGAACATCCTAACAACATATTTGTATAGGGCCAAAAATATATTTAGTTGCCCCAACAAAATATTTTTTTGAGTAAATAAAACCTGAAAAGCAACAAAATTAATTTTGTTCATCTAACAAGATACACGCTTGAATAAATAAAACCTCTATGTTGGGCCAAAAGAAATTAGGCTGTCAACAAAATATTTGGTGAAATCATCTGTATGTATTTGTTTGGCCACTCATTTGATTTCCTTCGTTCAAAAATACAGTTCGAGAATTTGTTTGCATTTTTTGTGACAATTAGGATAGTAACAGTGTTTCTTAGTGCATCTGTTGATGCTTAATAATGGTATAAACGCTCTAATAAAACAAGTTTGATACCTGCCAAATGCTAGGGTTTCTAAGTAGGTATGGAATCTGCTCTCTGCGTAAGGCGCCAGCAATTGATGCTAGCCCTCAGTGTTAGGGCGTAGGAATATGTTGACACTATTATCCCTAGGTCCAATTTACCAAATAAATTCACCTTCCTTGCGAGTTACCATAAGTCAGTTTTTATTTATGCTTAACAGGGTCACTTCTACATGTACACACGAGACAACTCTCCCCCCCCCCTTTTTTTCTACGTAGGCTACGTATTGCTTGACGCGGCGATTTGCGTCGTGGGGAGCACGATTCTTCACACTTGCTGTATGACTCTACTTATCTGACTCGAGGTGCTGGTCTTCTCTCGGCCGGCGACCTCTGGACCGCTTCGTCACTCGGTAGGCAGACTGGGACGTCTGGGCAGCGACAGGTCCTCCCGGTTGGCGTCTCGATGCCTTCTCGAACTCCTTCCTCCTGACTTTGATCCGTATTCCTCGATTCCCGTCGGCCGACTGCCGTTTTCTCGGACTCTTCCCTCCTGCTCCGCTCCGCTCTCCTCGCCTGACGACGGCCGACTGCCGTTTTCTCGGACTCTTCCCTCCCGCTCCGCTCCGCACTCCGCGTTTCACTACGGCTGACTGCCCCGTTCCTTCCTCTCTCTCTCTCTCTCTCGTGGTTTTGTATGCTCGTTCGCCATATTAAACTGGCATCATCTCCGCACGTGGCCGGGCTGCTCGCCGCGTCCCCTGGGTCGTAAAATACGTGTTCGGCGCTTCGGTTCTAGCACGTGTTTCTTCCGTTGCATCCGGCTATAGCGTCGCTCGCCTCATCTCTGCACATGGCCGCACTGCTCGTCGTGTCCCCTGGGTCGTAAAACACGTGTTCGGCGCTTCGGTTCTCGCACGTGGCGGAACACTTCGTGCCTCTTGGTGGGTGCCTGTGGTTCTCCTCCCTCCGGATATTGTGCCGCTATTATTCCAGCACTCGCCAGAAGCTCTCATTGTTTATTGCGGTAGCCAGCCTGGGACAGATGCAGCCGATGGTGTGAGCTCGGCGTCCCTTGTCAGCTGCGAAACGCAGCTGTGCCTGCCTTCCTCCGCATGTGGTCTCTACGCCACATGTTCATTCCGCCGAGCCATCCTGGCGTCATTCTTCCTGCATGCCCGCCAAACCCTTAGTATTTATTGCGGTCGTCCACCTGCGAGTTTCGCCAGAGTGTGTCTTCTGACGAATAAATATCTTTAGGGACGCTGGATGCGTCAAGTTCAACAGAAAACTAAAAACCAAAACTGTAAAACTTAGCTGTTTCGTGTATTTTGTTTACTCCTGGCTGATAATTGGGAAAAGCAGAGGTTTTATTTTTTTACTTCGACTTTTGGAAGAAAATACTTTTTTTTTCAATAAAAAATGTCTATAATGCTGATAAGTAGAAACATGCAAAATTCTCGTTAATTGGCACCACGCTAGATTTCAACATTAGAGTCGGTGTTATTTGTTTATTGACTTCTCCAAAAGCGAGGAGCCACAATCCCTTTTGACTAGGCGGGACGTGATTTGGGTAACTTGTCGTTACTTGTTTCCGATTGGTTTAAGGCTGGTCAGGGCGTGTCAGACCAGCTGTAGNGCGTGATTTGGGTAACTTGTCGTTACTTGTTTCCGATTGGTTTAAGGCTGGTCAGGGCGTGTCAGACCAGCTGTAGTCCAATATGACAAGAGCAATACAAACGCACATGTGTTTGAAGTCGATTCTGTCTTCAAATGATTACACACATTTTGTAGATCTCTACTGATAAGTAATGTCGCTTTCACGTACAAGTTAATAAACCGAAGGAAAATTAAGATCGAAAATACCGCGGACGACCTATAGGTGTAGACACAAGGCTCTATGAGATTCGTATCTGCCAGATTTGCTTTTCATAATAGTCGCTTTCTACGCATATTTTTGACTTGGTGTCTTTATTTAATTATATTGTCGGTTTCTGTTTGTCAAAAGGGTAATTTGGCGCTGTACATTGTTCCAACATGACGTCAGAGGCATTTGTACAATTGCAGACCTGAATATTTCTCGGGGCACGTGTAGACCCTGCATTTTCGCTTTGTAATTTGGCAGCAACTACGTACGTATTTGAACGTCTCTGTCATGTAACAGTGCTTCGATCAAGCAACCCTGAAAAGTTTTTGTAAACATAACATTTCACTAGTAGGCCAGTTCTTATTTTTATGCGTACGTATATTATTCCGTTGATTCACTAGTTTTCATGTTGACGTAGAATGTACACCGTATCACATTAATTAAAATTTTCGTGGGGGAGAAAATTTATATTTTATTAATTTTTAGAAATGAACAGGGTGGACTGTATATCGTGTTACACATGATAAGTGGCTGTGATTGGGAGGCGGTCAGCTCGCCAATTCACTCGCCAGAAGTATTCAGAGCCAGTGTGCACAAATGTGTACATTACGCAGGTNGGAGGCGGTCAGCTCGCCAATTCACTCGCCAGAAGTATTCAGAGCCAGTGTGCACAAATGTGTACATTACGCAGGTGTAAGTAATTTTTGGTCTGTAGCCTACTGCTCACTGTGAAACTCAATGACCAATGATCTTACCTGCGGGTAAATGATTCGCGAAACCGCCTTACTGGTCTAAGTCATAATTGGTTCATATAACTATAGCCGAACATATAGCCTTCATCTCATTGGCTGTGAAAACGAAACAAGTGTTGTGTCGACGTGAGTACACCACGCATCATAAAATTGTTTGTTTGCAACACCTGATACCGTAAATTAAAGTGGATTTGAAACAGTGGAGTGTTGTGAACTGTTGCAAGGTAAGCTGGCGTTAGCTGTGTGCTGTACCCTGTTGCTTGCTAGTTTACGCTTCCACCACTAAAACGTAGCTCGGCAGGTGGCACCACAGGACGCGCGTAATGGGTCCCTTGCTGCTCGCTTGTTGGGTAATCAGAATGCATCCAGTTGCCCTAGGCTGCACGGTGGTTACTGGCTCTTGCTGCGTGCACCGAGAATGTACAGCAGTGAGCAAGTACCAGCTTGCTTTGCAACAGTTCACCACACGCCACTGGTTTGAAAGGGTTAATGAAACTTTTCGTTTTGGTAAGAATGCCCGGTATAATTTGGACCAATAGGACTTGGGTAAATGAAGATGCGCAGACCAGTAGAGTTGTTGTTCCTGTAGTGGGGTGCATAGATGAATCACTTTTAGGTTATTTTGGCCGCCAGTAAGTATGCACCACAAGTGTTAAGGTGGTCGTGTTCCTGGCGCTTGTACTGCGCTGCAGCATGTTTGAAATACGGACTTTTTGACGGAACTATTAAACGTAGCCCCAATATGTTTAACTACAAAAATAAATCATACTCCAAAAAAGAATGGAATTGTACTTTCAAGACATAATATACAGTATGGTGAGACAGTATCCTTCCACATATGTTATTTGTTTACATCTGAACTGAATCAGTATATTTTAATTTTATCACATTTGTTTTCTTTAATTATTTTTTTCATTTAGTTTTGGTTATAATTGTATCTTTAGGAAAACCTCTCTTAAATGTCTTCATAATTTCATTTTCTTATGTATTGTAATTTTGCTAGAGAGTGCAGTTTATATTCACTGGTAGAAGTTAAAGTAATTTTATTTTCTCTTTGCAGCAGCCTATTAAAAACTTATTTATGTAAGTTTATGTTTGCACCTCAGAGAAATGAACTTTTACATTTTTTGACCTAGGTTTGTGATAACAGGAAATGACGTTATTTTAGATTCTTTTCCGGATCATTGGCTTTTTGTGAGAACCACGGGACTCTCAAACCAGACATGATGGGAGGCAGTCCATCGTAATTTTTGTCCGACGATTATTTTTTGTTAAATTTTACCGCGACTGCCCAGCGTAAGCTTAGGAGAGGTGTTGAGAGGCGCTTCAAAGTTCTGCAACTGTGCGTAGGCGAGCATGAGTCCTTAAACGCCAGATTTTTAGATTTTGAGTAGTTTTTATTCAACCGACGCTGCCGACTCCACTCCGTAAGGATGGGTATTTCCAAAGGCTTACGTTACTATCTTGTCATTATCCATCAATGAATTTTTTGGTTCTTATCAAGAGTAAAATATTTTCTGGAATTTATTACTAATAGTTTTATTTTTAAGTTTTACCATTTTCACCTATGGTTTGTTTCATATAAGTTGGCGAGATTTTGACAGTCAATGAGTGGCACTTGACGTATATGTATCAAACAACGTACCATTTACAAAATCCTGTATCAGCTGATGCATGAACTAATGCAAATTAATATTACGTTGGCTATACTGACTGCACTGCCGACGCTCATCAAACAATCAGAAAATACGCGGATAAGAAAGAGTTCCTAGATGAATTAATACGTTTTATTTTACGTGTTCACAAACCAGCTGTTATAAGTGTTACAAACTAAACTTCGTGCTAAAGTAGTAATTTACTCGTATATCTGTTCAAAATGAAACGGACATTAAAACGGTATTCAAATGAAATGCAACTTCAAACATTGGAAGTTATTTTTATGTCGTACCCACACTCTCCACACCTTCCATGCATGCTTGATATTAATTCCAAAAGTCTACAGAAATATCGGAGGGTATAGTTGAATATTTTTTTCAAACAATTTGACGAAATATATTTCAAACTCTTGTTGTTTTAAGCCAATAAAAGGAGAAATGTGAACTTTTAGAAAGACGGAATCAAGAGGCAGGTCAAAGTGNACCCCTACCACGCCAGCTGTTACAACACGCTCTTCCACGCTATCTGTTAGCCAGATCCCGAACTACAACCAGCCAGAAACAAAATATAGTTTTCTTGTTTAAAATATCAAATTTACGAACAGATACAAATGTTTTTATTTGTCCGCGAGCTCTGTATAAATCTTGAAGTATTCTGTATACATCTATTTTGATTTGTAGTAATTTATATTGGGCCGGTAATCATTTTCGTTACGCTAACGTCCATTACATGAAAAGTTCGTCCGCAAACTCAAATTTTTGTTGTTTTCGTCTTGTTACTATTATGTATTAATAAAACTAAGAAAATGGGATGCGCGTGGGTAGTTTTGAAGAATTCTTACGTTATTCCACGCCACTTATTTCTAACTCAAGCTGTTTAGTATCAGTAATAGCAGAATAACTACTTTGCAGAAGTCGTTGGCAAGTTGTTTGTTGGCGAATGAAAAGTGCGTTGTCAAGCAATTTTCCCGAATTACTTTTATTTCCAGTCTTAAAATATTAGCTGTAACATCCAAAGTGTGAGAAGAACAACAATTACCGTCTGGCNAATTACTTTTATTTCCAGTCTTAAAATATTAGCTGTAACATCCAAAGTGTGAGAAGAACAACAATTACCGTCTGGCAAATATTAACCCAAATTAGTTATCTGTAATAAATAAAAAAATAGGTAACATATATTTTATTTTTGCAGGGTTTTCTGTTTTTACGTCTAAAACCTAAATTTTTTTTTAGACAGATGTGAGTCTATAAATACCTTAAAATTTGTTTAGCATTACAATGGAAAGTGGATTAGCTGACAGCGTGTTAATAAAATAAATATACAGCAGCCACTTGACGCACCAGCTGATGGCGAAAGGATACATAAACGAAAAGTAAACATTGGCGCTACTTTCGTCGAACTGTCAAAATCTTGCAAAGTTACATGAAACAGAGAGTACCTAGGATTTCCCAGAGGTCTGAGAACTTGTAATTATATAATGCACGCTAGCTGAGGTGTAATAATTTTCTGCATATTAATCTGAGACTCTGATCAATTTTGTTCAAGCCAGAAACTTCAGTATCAATTATTTTGTCAAGTAATTTGAAATATAATATGGCTCATAAAAGAGAGGTGATAGGTAAATTTATTTAAAAATCTTAATTTGTCTGACTCAGTTCCAGTTCATTTTCTCTAACTTCAGATAGATTTTTATTTTACTTTTCACAGTAATTTCAATATTCTTTTTCCTTTGCAACTACGCCAGTATTCCATTAAATAAAAATAATTTTGCTAGTTAAAATGTGTTACGTTAATGTAGCGTTGTCTTGGCACATTTTATTGGTTGCTTTCATACAAAGGTCGCATGTGTCTTTTGCCATTTCTGTGTGTGTTTTCTGTTTTAAATTATCAAGGGTGGTTTATTGCTTTCTGTGTGTGTTGTTTCCTCTGCGTTTCTTTTTAAAAGCAGTAAATTTGAAAATTCGTAAGTGTTTATCCTATATACGTATTCTCTAAGGCGTCGCACGCACGAGAAATATTTCAGATTGCAAGGAGAAAGGCGCCGGTGTCTGTTAAATACTCTCTCTCGCATAGACACACACACACACGCACACAAACACACACACTCACACTCAGGGTAATAGGGAATTATGGCAGAGCCCAGCATTGCCGGAATTTCCTCGTACGGAATATTCCCTTCGTCCCACCTTGGTCCATGCATTTCGTACGTCTGTAGGCAGTAAGTCTGTTGCATAATGCGGTCGAGGTTCTGCCATAGCGAATACTTTGGTTTTCTCGTCTTCGTCACTGTACGAGATGGCAATCTGCTTGATGGTGTACGAGTCCAACGAGCGTAAACCTTGGATGTTGCAAAACATTTTGTTTTCACTAGATGTTTTTTGTTATATAAAAAAATTTAGTTGACTATGCATACACCGAATTTCAAAAATTGTTTTACAAAGTCATTTGAAACTTTATCGAGGTCCATTTTATGGCCTCTCGGACAACACGCGTACATTTCTAAGAGTGAGAAAAATGAATTATTTCCCGAGTGGGCTCAGGGTGCATCGTATAAAGAATTTTTAATGAGAAAAAATATTCCGCACTCGCAATTAGAGTAGGCCGGCGATTGGTTGGAACGAATTTTTCGAAAACGCACGAGCAATTAGCCAATCCAATAGATTGTCATGCGACATGGTTAGCCAATGAGACTTAGGGGTTGGGGTGGAGGCCTGCCGACTATTTGGTCGAACAGATGTGAATAATTGGTAGAGGGCGTGATGGGATCAGGGGAATTAGCCAATGAGAAACAGGGGTAGAGTTCGAGCGAACGATTCTAATTGGTCAAACGAATGTTTCCGAAAATGCACGATAAATCAGCCAATGAGAAACATTGGTGGAAATATTAAATATATTGAAAAGGGGTGGGGAAATTGGCCAATTAAATATTTTGGAAGGGTCTGATTGGAGGGGGTCAGTCGTCTGCTGGGCCTGGTTCTGGGGACAGCAGCAGCAATGTAAAACAAATGACAAACGAAAAACGAAGATGGCGGTTGAACGAAGGTGAGAAACAAACTCCAGTAATGTATTAACAAATGACAAAGAAAAAAACCAAGAAGGCGGTCGAACGAAGGTGAGAGACAAACTCCAGTAATGTATAAACAAACGACAAACAAAAAACAAGATGGCGTACGGCTGCACCTACTAATATGGTGATCTGCACTGACCAAAATGGCGGATGGCTGCACTTATCACGTTGGCGGACGGTGGCTGTGGCGCCTATCAAGATGGTGTACTGCACCTACCAAGATGGTGGAAAGGGTATGTGTGAGGGGGGTGTGGGGGCCTCCGAATATTTAAGTTTTTTTTAAAAATACATTTCGAAATACATTTTTTAATGATTGTTAAATAATTTATAATATTTGTTAATATTATTTTTTTGGTATTTTTGGGATTAGAGGTCTCCAGGGTCAAGGTCAATGGTCACCAGGGTTAATGTCAAAGGTCAAGGTCACCTGGATACATTATGGCCGCCGTCCGACCGGAATGACAGAGCACGAACAGCTCCGACGCTAGGTCCCGATGTGCCAAATACCCATAAACCCCCTATTAACCGTTTGAGGAATAAGATTGACGGGTCACACTCGCTTGTTACTAAATCGTGGCTCGTTAAGACATAGCCAGTTGAATTTTGTAAAAATGTAATAAATAAGAAATATATAATTTATTACACTTTTACGTATAGGGTAAATTAATTGCAAATTAAATATTTTGTCCGCGGACCAGTCTTGACGAGTGTGCCGGGTCGCATGTGGCCCATGGGACGCTAATTTACCAGCTGTCCATTTTTGTTTGGGATTTCTCGTATCCTAGTCCTGAAAGAATTTTGGCGTTTGGACATTTTTTTTCTAACCTTACTTAAACTAGAGGGAGGATCGGAGGTTCTAGGTAGGGAAAGGTACCTAAGTGCGTCTCAGGGCTGAGCCCCATACGCCTAGGCATGCAGGGAAGATTATAACTGCAAGGGCACGTGCTCGCGGCTTT
>NQII01000918.1:450211-467111 GCA_002778355.1 Clitarchus hookeri | reverse complement strand
AGGCACCGTAAAAATCCCTCGACAGAAAATAATTGCAAATATGCATGCAATTTATGAAGTAGAAAATGGTTTCTACTAGAACAGAGGATTGGATCGGATAATCTTTATTGAAAAGGTGCTTGAAGCATTGGAAAAGAAATTTGGTTGGGAGGGCTGTCTTTCTTTCCGTTGATCACGCTGTCCGACACCTGAGTAAGGTACATCATACCGTATAATCTGTATCTCATTCTTCTTCGAAAATGAACTGAACGTTAATGATAAACACAATACCTGCAATTAACAACTTCCGCTGTTACTACTTTGATATACCATAGTGGCCGCAGATAGTTATCATTAACGTTGACAGGCGGCATTTGTCGAGAGTGCGTTCGTAGAAGTAGCGCTTGCCGAAATGTGTAATGTTTGCGCCACAACTTCTTGTCGGTGAATTTACGCTGAGCGGGTTTTAGCCATGATTTGGTCCGGGGGTGGGGGGTGGCTGCACGTGCATTCGGCTGCAGCCTCACTTCGTGCTAAAAACATTAGTCTCCGTATTATCAGCTGCGCGTTGCCGGTGCGCGCCGAATATTTTTGTAACAGTTTGTACACTGCCGGGCCGTCACTAATATCAGCTGCCGCTAGCTGGGCCGTGCTGGCGGACCAAGCGCATACACAAGGGAGGCGAGCTGCCAGCACTTGTGGCGCTCTCAGTACAGTATCGTGTCTTCCAGTGTGTGNCAAGCGCATACACAAGGGAGGCGAGCTGCCAGCACTTGTGGCGCTCTCAGTACAGTATCGTGTCTTCCAGTGTGTGTTTGTGTCGTTTATTTTAAAGCCGATTAAATCAGAAATTTAAATTATACTTAATTATGACTAGTTCCTACTAATTTTTTGTTTTATATGTTCAAATAAAATGTTGTCTGNTAAATTTAAATTATACTTAATTATGACTAGTTCCTACTAATTTTTTGTTTTATATGTTCAAATAAAATGTTGTCTGTTGTAGAATACTGATTTATGCTCATTACATGTAGTATTTAAAACTTCTCTTTTTATAGCAATTCTCCTTGTCATTTCACGAAGATCAGATGAGTGCCGGGTTGTCGGAAGTGTCGCATATACCAAATCTGAAAAAGTTGATAACCGGCGTAATGCCTGCGTAGACACTTTAGCCAGAGAACATATATTTTTCAAAGGTGGAAGTGCCATAGTAACCGCAGACGAGGTGTCTATACTACATTCACGGTTACTTCCAACTTTTCTGAAGCCTTGCTAAAGTTCTACTTCCAGGACATCCCTCCACCTCATATAAAAGAGCTTAGAAAATTACACCAGAGGACCAACGCACCGCATTCGTCCGCGCTCAGAAGAACTATTTCTTACTAGGCATTACCAATACACCTATTTTCTCTCTATCTTTATTCATATTAGCTATAAATGAAATATTATAATTTGTAGACAAAATGTACGTTAAAGTTCAATTTAACCAAACATAAGGTACTTTTGTGTAACACACAAGTATAAAACGCTTGTGATACATGGCATATTCAGGAAACAACCAAACACTTCATACATAGGATGTTTTTTTTACAAAGGTTTGATTAAAAAAGTGTGAAGAAACCGCGGATATCTGTCCATTAGCAGCGCTGCGTGTTTGGCTACCCCTGCACGCGGTTCAANAAAAAAGTGTGAAGAAACCGCGGATATCTGTCCATTAGCAGCGCTGCGTGTTTGGCTACCCCTGCACGCGGTTCAACCCGGCCCATTGCCGTGTAAGAGGGGTATGGGGCGGGGTGTGTGGTCCAGACCCCCAGACTCCCGGCAGGCGGCTGAGGACGGAAGTGGTGTTCCTTGTTCCCGGTATCTTCCCGGGGGTCCAGATAACTGCCGCCCTTGGTCCCCGAACCATCACGTCCACCACGCACCTCCCTCCAAAATGGCCTTACCGCACCCGACCTGTATTACCACATGGCTGCCGTTACCTCACACACGCCACCTGGCTGTAGCACACACACGCACGCCGTATTACAGCAACAACGCCTGTTAATAGTGATTGCACACCCGGGGAAAAATAATACTTTGTTTCTTTACATGCACTGAGGATAAACGACATTTTAATCGAACGGATAAGGAATTAGCTAGATCTCACTAGTGTCTCAAACATTTTTAGTAACATAAGCGTTTTTACAGTTTAATTACAAGCAACATTAAATGACGAAGTTTTTCACCGTTCGCTCATTGAAATTGAAAAGTAAGTGCAGACATTGTCAGGAAAAAGTATAAAAAGCATGGGCTTACAGATAACATAGTAGGTTCAACCGTTAACAATAACTCCATCAGGGAAACTTTATATAATAGATTAGAATTGCACACCACCGCAATGCTTATTAGTATTTTAGGTATTTTTATTCTACACAATTCTTTACTACGTGATATTGTTTCATCTTTAACGGTTTTTGCCGCGCTGGCGGCAAACTTTGTTCCGACTTGATTCACTATTATCGTCACTGCTCATTCCTTATGTTACTTTACCTAACATTATATATACTAAAAACTGGCCAGAGAACATAGCTTTGAATTAAAAAAAAAACACGTAAATCAGATAAGTGGTTCTCGAGTGATAAGCGCACTAACAGACAGAGAGAGAGAGAGAGAGAGAGANATATATATATATAGGTTGTTCGCATAACGTGGACACCCCCAAAATTTCCGAAACTGTTGCAGATCACGAAATGCCATTTGAAATTACTTACGGGGTTAAGTAATTTGCCGCAAAGTGACTAATTGCAACACGTGTGTGGTCAGAAATAATAAAACCACACATGATTTTTTCCCTGCAAACATGCATTTATTTTAATGGCATCTGAAAGTACGTGCAAAGAGGAATTCAGTGATATAACATATGCAATGGAAAGTAATATATAAACGCCAAGAAATAATGTGCAAATATGATTGTTAAGTAGGCCGGTAGCATGGGGCAGTGGACCTGTACTCACAGTTGTAAGCAAGCAACACGCGCCGTAAGTTTTTTTAAAATAAATTTTAAATAATACATTTTTAATAATATGAAATTAATATTTTATAATAAATGTTTTACAATTTTTTTAATAAATTCTTTATAATTTTTGGTAATTTCTAAATTAATTTTTTTGGGTTTCCAAGGTCAAGTGTCACCGGAGTCAATGTCAAGGTCACCAACATCCAACTTGGCGGACAAGATGGCTGCCGGGGGACCGGAATGACAGAGCGTGAACAGCTTCGAACCTCCGATCCCCACCCCCTTGTGTTAAAACGAACTTTTTCCCTTCTCACCTTCCATTTTGTCTATAGTTGTGAAATATTTGCGTAATAATTAAGTTGGAAACTAAAATAAATTTCCTTGACCTTGTGTATCATAACAATCCACATAGGTAACCATTTACAGCAAGTGTCATTCAGTTTTTATGCAATGCACGCGTGATTTACACATACATACATTTATAAATGTGTTAACATGTTTCAACAATAACTTTAGTAAAATACATATCTAATGTTCGCCACAGCTGTGTTTATAAACAGTAATGACATAACATGAAAACGCTTAATTGGACAATACTATTGTCGTGGTGTTACCAACTCCGCGATTAAAGGTAACCCGGAGCTACGGGATAATCATCGCGTGCAAATAGTACACTTCTCGGACTTCATAGATAAGACACCTCATGTACGACCAGACCATTATGACACGTAGTACGGTAATCGATTGTTCCATGTTGTGCCGTAACGAGGCCGTCATACGAAAGGTGTGTCATTGGTATGACGTTTTACACGAAGAGAAACATAATTGAGACAGTTTGCAATCGTACAGTTTGCGCCGTTGCGTCTGAAGCAGCAAGAAAAATGGCTTGCACTGTACATGGCATTCGAACCGCAAGACCTCCCGCGCCTCAGACCGGCGGCGCACCAACCAACTGAGCCGCGGGAGGTCGGCATTGACGAATTCAGAATCGCGCTCTATATTTTCAATGTTCTAAGACAATTTTTCACAAACTGCCACCAGAACGGAGCGCAGTGAAAGTTATTTCGATTTGCCTTTTAGCTTTGGTTAAATTTATACTTAAGTGCGGGTTTGCAACCGATGGCTCAAGCAACTCATTTCAATAATTAATATGAATATTAAATCATTTTAAACATTGAGTTATTATTCATTTGCGTTTCTGGGCGTACAATCATCACAAAATCTTATAGTAACTTCAGAGCAGACAAGTGTTGTATCATTTTTAGACCGATTTTTCCAACCTTGCACATTGCTGAAGGCTGATTATCTAGGCGGACTACGACGGGCCGATGCGTCGACGTCTTTGGGACCTGCTATGGAAAATATTTACTGGTCGGCGTCGTGGCGAACCAGCTTTATGTCCGCTGCTTCGCCCGCGTGCACTACACGAAGCAGCTACTAATTTCCTCTACCGAAGGACGTCTTTGCACACCACTTCAGCAGTTCTGCCCGTAGGTGATAGGCATATCAAGTTGTTAGGCGAGCTTACTCTGGAGCAGGCCCCTTAGAGCTGCCCTTATAAGAAGCAATCCTCCTACAAATGCTTGCCTGGAGTGGGAGTTTCGGTATCTTTAAATTCGGAAGGGTACTCGGATGGAATGAGTATGGGTGGTATGCGCGTTCTGAAACTTATTCCCCTGTGCACACCAGGTGAAGACTGCGACGTCGATTACGCCCTACATATTTCCGCCAAGCCTTCACTTGGAGTTTGGTGCCTTTGCAGCGTTTTGGCGGTCAACATTATTGGAGACCCAAACTTGCGGTGAATGGCCATGACAGTAGATGTCGTTGATGAACTCCTCGGGTTAATGGACTGCATCATCCGTTTTTACATGTGTCCACAGATTTGTATCCAATTTATACCCCTTCGAACAACTTCAGCAAACTATGCTAATGATTTATTATGTTATATTGTTAACGTTGCTCAATCTTCGTAACATCTTATTTGAAAAATTTTACGATGTATCAGTTTACTTGCAAACTACACGATAAAGATAGTATTGTAATGCTACTGGAGAATATTCAAGGTTCGAGAAATGTGATTGTAGTGAACAAAAGGTCAGGTTTGTTTGAAAACAAAACATAAACAAAAGATCTCGGCATTGTTATAACATGTGATTTCGACAATTCTTTGGGTGATTCGCAAGCTTATAGATCTCACAGTTCTGTTTGCAAGAAGTAAATTAAATATTTCAACACAAAATTCGTTACTGTGAAACTGAAATGGGCACGGTATCACAATTCACTCTTCATTGAAAATGACGTATGAAATGATAAACCTTAGTATAAAATGTGATCTTAACACATGCATATATAAAACCTCATATGGAAAATATGAGTATTTAATTATTGATCCTGCTCAGTTCTGGCAACTTTTTTTCTGCGAATGTTACAGAAATAAAAATATAAATTCAGTAAAAGACAGGCTCAATTTCTATTCATACTTCATAACTTTTTCGTTCGATGAGTTTTTACAAAACATGTTGGTTTGAAGGTTACAGGCGTGGAAACGATGTAATGTAGGTGAAATATAATCTAAAACACATTCGATCCTCTTTCACCTTCATAGGGATTTGAATTTAGAAAAATCCTGAAATTAGTTTCTAAGGATTTGAATCTCAGAATAATCCTTAAATTTATTTTTAGGCATTTATATAGGTAGCATTTGAAACAATGAGAATAAAAATATCTTATCGCGTTAATGCGCTATTAAGGAGCCCTCAAAAACACATTTTACCCCTTTAACCCACTTAGGGGTTGAATTTCAAAAATTCATGAAATTAGTTTTTAGGTATTTGTATAGGTTACCATTTGAAAGAAAGAAAGATGAGTTCTCTAAAACACATTTTACTGTTTTTCACCCTATTAGAGGTTGAATTTCAAAAAATCCTTAAATTTGTTTTTAGGCATTAGTTACATTCGACATCTTTTTACCATATTTGGGGTTAAATATTTAAAATAATCCCTAAACTAGACTTTAGGTATTTGAATAGGCTACCCATTGAAACAAAGATAATAACATTCTTATCGCGTTAATGCACTGTTTAGAAGTCCTCGAAAGCACGTTTTGCCCCTTTTCAACCTCTTAGGGGTTAAATTTAGAAGGGAAAAAGCTTTCTTAGCGGATGCCTGCATCCTAAGTAGAATCAATATTTAAATTTTCAAGCTTTTGCGTCCAGAAGTTTGTGTTGTGCGTTGATGAGTCAGTCAGTCAGTCGGAAACTTCATTTTATACATAGAAATTATTTGGGGATTTTTTTCAAGGTAATTTAAGACGTTAATAAAGTGTAGTTTATATTTAAACTCCAGTTAATAAAGTATGTCTGTACTTATTCATTAAATTATATACCAAAACTTGTAGAAAAGGTTTCCGCGTGGTACTTAGTTTCCGAAAAATCTATTGAAAAATATAAAAATAAACAATACAAAATACTGCAATACCTGGCAGTTGAGCAAAACGCACCACTTTCTATAAGATACCGTTGCAACTCTCCAGGAACGCCAATACTTGTGGAAGGAAACCTTTGTGAACTTATGGAATCGACACCCGTGTTTCGCCAAGCGGTGACCATGTGTTTGTTTTGCTTGAACTTCCTACCCCAGTCAAACTAGTTGTGACTTCATACCATGTGTCCCGATTACCATTCCGGTGCATTAACCAGCCAGGTCTGGTAAAAATAGCAAGGGGAAGGAATTTATAATAAAAAAATACCATATAAAAGTTTGCAGGCATTTTAAACATTAGCGAGTGTGTCACTTTCAAAGTGGAATTTAGACCAGTCACAAGTTTTCGCCGTGTGCATTAATATGTTCAACCAAAAACAAGAAGTTACTGATAACTAATGAGCCTACTTTCCTCTTGGGTGCAAATACATTTTTGAAAGCTTAGATGGTAGGTAGGCGTTGACGTCTCATTGACAGCAATATCAGTAGATATGAAACCAGAAAGAAACATGTGAAACATTACTAAGACAATTAAAATACACCAGTTACCTACCCGGGATTCGAATTCAGAAAAACTCGTTAAATAATGCTAGCTTGCAATCAACTGCATCACGGAGGTAGGAATCGGAGTATCAGTTTCGGATGTAATCATTGTAATGTTTTGAATGATATGATTCATTCACTAACTTGAAATATTTACTTTGGCATCATTTTGAAAATGAGTGTATGAGCCACTAAAACACATAAGATTACATGACCTACCATAACGCTAATTGTGTGAAAGATTTTGTGGAAATCGGCTGATTGGTCTCCGAGATATGGCATAAAAGCCTTATTTTATTAAATGGGGCTATCTTACAAAATTACTTAAAAAGTGGATTTGTACACGATGTTTGTAATAAATAATGTCAGCATAAAAATTTTTATCGAAATTGTTGAATTGTTAAATAGATATGCCAAACATATGAAACAATTTTATATGGGCGACATTTTTAAAATCATTGTCTGACCCCATTTATATCACGTAACTTTATATGGCCTTCTGTAGGTGAGCAAAATGTCGTGGAAATTAGTCGAATTATTTCGCATGTATATCAAAATTCTCAGTTTACTCACCTGACACTACTACTATGCAAAAAATCCGGCAAAGGAAGATCTGTGTATTTATATCGGTTGATTGGCCCTCGAGATACGGCATAAAACCTCCATTGATTATGTGACGATCTTCATAAATGAAGGACAGCAAGTTAATATATTAGCGCATTCTATTATTGTCATAGATACAATATACAAAGATAAACTTAAATATTGTACATAGTTTCATAGATATAGCACACTAAGCTAAAATGTTTTTATACGCACTATTAAGAAAATAAGAGATGTACATACTTAAATCATACAAATTAATATAGCCTACCACAGTACGACTTCTTCGCCAAATTTGAAATAAATCTGTTGATGGTTTCCCGAGATACTGTATAAAATCTACATTATTTCATGTGGGGCTATCTTACAAAATGGCGTAGACATAAAGCTTTGCACAGACAATTTTAATGACAATAACTGATAATGTAAGCATACAAAGTTAAGTTGAAATTTGTTTTGCAGTTTCTTAGATAAAATATACGGAGCTANTATAACTGATAATGTAAGCATACAAAGTTAAGTTGAAATTTGTTTTGCAGTTTCTTAGATAAAATATACGGAGCTAAAAAGTTTGTATGGCCGACATTTTGAAAATGTGTGTGTCTGACCTTCTCAAAATTTATCAGTTTACACACCCTGCCATAGTGATAATTGTTTGCCAAATTTGGTAGAAATAGGTTGTTTTTTCGGAGATCACATAATTTTAATTTGTCAAGTGATACTATTTTACAAAATGGCAGACAAAATATATTTTGTGCATACGTTTGATTGTTGAAATATGTACAGCCATCATAAAAAGTTTCATTGGAATTAATTTCATGGTTTCAACGATATAACATACAAAACTAAAATAGCTGTATGTCCGCTATTTTGATAAGTGTCTGACATACCTAAAACGTATCAGTTAACATTAATTACCGCAGTACTTCTGGTTTGCCATATTTGGTAGGAATCAGCCAATTGTTTCCCGAGGTATGAGATAAAAAATTTAATTTGTCGTGTGGCACTACCTTACAAAATGTATGACAAAAGAGGCTCCTGTAGATAGATTTGATTTTTGTTATATATACTCCTAGCATACAAAGTTAAGTTGGAATTTATGAAATGGTTTCGAAGGTATGGCATACTATGCCAAAATCGCTGGATGGCCGCCATTTTGAAAATACGTGTCTGACATATTTGTACATATCAACTGAGGCAGTACTACTTGATTGCCAAATTGCATAGGGATCTGTCAATTGTTTCCCGAGAAATTACACAAAAACTTGAATAATTCATGTAACGATATCTTGCAAAATGGCGAGCAAAAGTTGTTATTTTTTGGCTTATTTTATCCTTGTAATAGATACTGTCAGCGTACAAGATTTGGTTGAAATTGGTCAAATGGTATGGTAGTTATACCAAATAAACCTAAAATATTTATATGGCCGCCATTTTTAAAATAAGTGACGACTAATTAAGTTTAATTAGTTACATTTATCTGGCCAATCATAGTATTACTTACATGTCAAAGTTTGGCGTAAATGGTTGAGTAGTTTTCGAGATATAATGTAAAAGCTTTATTATTCTTGTAGCGCTATCTTCCAAAATGGCGGACGTTCAACAATATTCACCTCTGAATTTAATGCTTACAGCTTGCGCTGTAAGCATACAAAATTTGGTTAAAATCGGTAGAATGGTTTCCGAGATATGGTATATCACCCTACATTAAAAAAATTGCCGCCATTTTGAAAGTAATTGCCTGACGTGGTCGAAAAATATATGTCAGGTCCCTACTTAGGACTATATATATACCGAGTTTGGAGAAATTCTGTTCACGTGTTCAAATTGAAGGGCGGGGGGACACACACAAGCACAGATGCACACGCATCATACTCAGACGCACATGCGCGCGCACACACACATGCACACACACACATGCACACACATAGTCACACAGTATCACGGAAAGGAAAGTGATCTCACAAGTCTTTGTTTCCTTCGGAAAGTAGTCGAAAAAGCATTTTTACCTTCTAGACTGTCTGTATATGCTAAATCCAGAAATTTTACATTTTCCAACCTATTTTAAAATTTCCTCAATATGTTCAATAGGTGTTTAATGGCGCGGCCATTAATTTAGTCCTCGTAAAATTCAACTGTAATAATTTTTCATTTTTATACTGCGTATTTGTTTGACTGAACGTATAAAGTACGTTCTTAACTTTTTTCTGCAATGTCAGAATAATCTCTCTCGTGTAATTTCTGTTTAATTATGAAAACTACATTTTTATACAAAGATTTGTGAAGACATTTTGTACACNATCTCTCTCGTGTAATTTCTGTTTAATTATGAAAACTACATTTTTATACAAAGATTTGTGAAGACATTTTGTACACATTCTGTTCAAAGTGTATAACTTCCATTTTTCTGTGTCGTTTGGTACGCAAACTATATATTTTATATCTCATTTTATCGTCCCGTGGCTGAAACAAACGCCACGCAAACAAATATATTTGGTATACTGGAACAATTCTTGTTGTCAATGCATTATTTAAAAACAATTCTTACGTACCTTGTCTAGCGAATAGGGATGTGTAGTAATTTTTTACTTGCCACACGGTTTTCGCCTGGTACTACTTTTTTATTCTGTAAGCATGATAAATTATCAAAACAAAATGTAACTGTTTTGTTATAATAGTTCTTTTAAAATGTGTGACGCACAGTCGATTTCCGTGATTCTAATTTTTTAACTGGCGTAAATCATACCGAAGTTACGAAGAATGATAATTTACGTGTTTCATGTGCTTTTCAAACATATTTCGTATATATTTCGCAATCAAATACTTTATTATTGGTCTTTTTTTTATGTTTGGTGATTACAGTTATGAAACCCACGTTCTAACGAACTTATTAGTGGCGTACCTTTCTTTAATTTTCTACGAATAACGAACCAAGGGCTTTGTGAAGCAATATTCAATTAACTGAAATATTAAAAGAATATTTTAACTGTCTAGCAAACACAACTGGTTATTAGCTAATTATTTAGAAATCTCGCTCTGGTATTTTTTCTGATCGTCTGATATGCAGTTAAAAAAACATCTACAAATATGATTTGAATATCGCGGAATATTTTTAAGAGCACCACATTTTGTGTGGTGAATGTTTGGACTCTCTCACACTTTTATCGAAAAGCTACAGTCCATAAAAAAAAAACACATCAGTGATGCGTTACCAGTAAGTAAGGTACACTTAAAATAATTCCGTAATATTGTAATGAATTTTAATTTTTTTTAAATTTAAACATTTTTTTAAAATTTGGTAATGAATCTTGCTATCTTACATGCTTAATCGGCATCAGCAATGAAAACAAATGTTTGTTGGAGTTTGAAAAGAGTCGTATGATTGGGTGTCGTTAGTAATTCTAATTTCGAAATTATTTTTAAAAACATTTATATTCACATATTTATTCCAGTGATGTTTCAGAGTGGTTTTCTGAACCCTGCATGATTTGAAGAGCTATTTAAATATTTGTATGGCGCCCTTTACATTATTAATAGTTTAAAAATTGTTATTTTATTATTATAACAAATTTGTAAGAAAAAAAATTTCTACCTTTCTATTAACATCTTCCNATCTCTCTCGTGTAATTTCTGTTTAATTATGAAAACTACATTTTTATACAAAGATTTGTGAAGACATTTTGTACACGTTCTGTTCAAAGTGTATAACTTCCATTTTTCTGTGTCGTTTGGTACGCAAACTATATATTTTATATCTCATTTTATCGTCCCGTGGCTGAAACAAACGCCACTCAAACAAATATATTTGGTATACTGGAACAATTCTTGTTGTCAATGCATTATTTAAAAACAATTCTTACGTACCTTGTCTAGCGAATAGGGATGTGTAGTAATTTTTTACTTGCCACACGGTTTTCGCCTGGTACTACTTTTTTATTCTGTAAGCATGATAAATTATCAAAACAAAATCTAACTGTTTTGTTATAATAGTTCTTTTAAAATGTGTGACGCACAGTCGATTTCCGTGATTCTAATTTTTTAACTGGCGTAAATCATACCGAAGTTACGAAGAATGATAATTTACGTGTTTCATGTGCTTTTCAAACATATTTCGTATATATTTCGCAATCAAATACTTTATTGTTGGTCTTTTTTTTTATGTTTGGTGATTACAGTTATGAAACCCACGTTCTAACGAACTTATTAGTGGCGTACCTTTCTTTAATTTTCTACGAATAACGAACCAAGGGCTTTGTGAAGCAATATCCAATTAACTGAAATAATAAAAGAATATTTTAACTGTCTAGCAAACACAACTGGTTATTAGCTAATTATTTAGAAATCTCGCTCGGGTATTTTTTCTGATCGTCTGATATGCAGTTAAAAAAACATCTACAAATATGATTTGAATATCGCGGAATATTTTTAAGAACACCACATTTTGTGTGGTGAATGTTTGACTCTCTCACACTTTTATCGAAAAGCTACAGTCCATAAAAAAAAAACACATCAGTGATGCGTTACCAGTAAGTAAGGTACACTTAAAATAATTCCGTAATATTGTAATGAATTTTAATTTTTTTTAAATTTAAACATTTTTTTAAAATTTGGTAATGAATCTTGCTATCTTACATGCTTAATCGGCATCAGCAATGAAAACAAATGTTTGTTGGAGTTTGATAAGAGTCGTATGATTGGGTGTCGTTAGTAATTCTAATTTCGAAATTATTTTTAAAAACATTTATATTCACATATTTATTCCAGTGATGTTTCAGAGTGGTTTTCTGAACCCTGCATGATTTGAAGAGATATTTAAAAATTTGTATGGCGCCCTTTACATTATTAATCGTTTAAAAATTGTTATTTTATTATTATAACAAATTTGTAAGAAAAAAAATTTCTACCTTTCTATTAACATCTTCTNAGTTTAAAAATTGTTATTTTATTATTATAACAAATTTGTAAGAAAAAAAATTTCTACCTTTCTATTAACATCTTCCACTAATTCGAACTTCAATGATAATTACACGTGAAAGGGCAGGGTTGTATAAGTCGTTTAGTCAATGGTATTATTGCAAAAATTATTTACTTAATTCGAATGTTATAACTATCATTCTTCCGTACAATTTTGCAATTTTATTTTATTGGGATTCAGTGTTAATTAATCCCCATCATTGTTCTTATGTACGTGTGTCTTTATAATCTTATCCGTTTCACAGGTTATTCAGGATCGCAGCTGGCGAGATAATGTTGCACATTACCTTCATCGTATTGTTATACGCTACAATACCCACGAAGAGTGCAGGAAACGCGAATGGATGTGGACAGGTGGAGATAAGGGCATTCCTTTTTTTATTTCTCTGATTTATTGCTCCATTTTCTGTTACACTTATTGTCCAGTGTTCCGTTCCCCTCTGCATCGCTTCCTCCATGATGGGTCATAACTCATGCCTCCCCTTCTTCCGTTGGTGCAGACCTAGCGTCTCACACCCATTTCCTGGTGCCTGGTCGCCGCCGTGTTTCTCTCTTGGTAGGAGGTTTAGTTGGAAGATTTGCCGCCGTCGTATTGTCGCGCTACTAGTCAAGCGCTTGTGCTGATAGTTCCTCCAGTTCTCCAGAGATGGCGGTGTAGTTGATATTTATGTGTGAGCGTCTTGGAGTCCTGTGGAAGCAAAGTGGTGTATGTTACCATAATTATTTTGTTACAATATGAAACCCAATATTGCACAAGCGTGCTTTTTTCCTCCTTCGACCTATTCTTTAATACGAGTAGACTAAGTAGGGAATGGCTCAGACATGTTTGTAATGTGTTGAACTTAACCCGTATAACCTTTCTATACAGGAGCACAGTAATTTCTCCTCTCCCAATAATAAAGAGCATGGTACCCATCTATCTTTCTCCTGTAGCATTTTCTCATAATGCATGTAATAATTTTTAATTCTTTCCTGTCGAAAGGGTTTTTACGGTGTCTGTGCCGGTTTTTTCCTTTCTCTTCTAGATGTAGTTAGTTAACTGTAAGTACACTAGGGAGGTTTCTCATGGCCTAACTCGGCCATGGGAAACCCAATCCCTCTTTGCCGCGATGCACGTCTCCTTGCATGTTTTTCCTTCCCTTGTAAGCGTAAGGGGCTAGCCCTGAGACGCAATAATCCCGTTCCTACCGCGGACTAATATATAACACTTAGTTTTAGAGTAGGTTAGAAAAGAAAAAACAGGAGCATAGCATCGTCTTGATATCTAGCCTAACGAGAGGAGGCGGAGGCAAGACAAACACAGCCCCCCCTCCCCCTGTAAAATTACACTAGTTCCACTTTGTTATTGCCAACAAATGTTAGGCTACCAGCTGCAAATTTTCAGCTTTGGAAATTTTTTATGTAAGGAAAATTATGCCGTGACATATAATGTAGTAGGTATCACTGAATGATAACTAAGATAATTCAAAATTTCTGTATTAAAAAAAAACTTGCATGGTTTTTAAAAATTAACTGGTAAAGAGTATATCTCCATTTCCGACACTAGGACATAAGACACCAGAAGGAAATGCGGGTTTGCTATAAAAAAAATTTTAATATGTTATAAAATAAATTAATAAAGGGTGAGTACAGGTCTATTAATCTTGCGAAATACTTAAGGATTAAGTTAACAATAACTAATAGGCAACAGTTGTATATAACAATCAAGAAAATTACAAAATTAAATTTATCTATGCTTTTGATAACTTCGGTTATGTATAAGTACGTAAGTTGTTTTACAAAAAACACACGAGGGGTGAAACCGAGGGGAGAGGGGGGGGGGGTGGTTTAGATATCAGGACATGTCCCTCCTCCTCCCGAAATAAAATTAAGATATTAAAAAAAATTACAAAAATGCAACTTTTTTTTAATGTAAGAAATTAGTAACCTTCCTTAAACATGAAGGACGTTTATAGCATTTGGTGATTCCATATCTGTATATTAACCCATTGATTATAAATAATTTTTTGAACTAAACATAAGTAAACTGATATCTTTCATTGATCACATATGAGAAATTTGCAAGTCTCCTAGAACACGAACGTTCACAGCATTTTGTAGTTCCGTCTCTATATATTAGCCCATTGGTTGTAAATAATTTTTTGAAGTAATAATTCTTAATATAGCTTTCATATTTTCTTCTAAAAATAGACATTTGTAACCCCTCTCAAGTAAATTCCTGGCTACGCCCTTGAAACACACGTACCCTAACTTATATTTGCTTTTACTAATGAACTCTGACAAGATATTTCCAACACAGAGTTTATCTGTGTGTGCTGCGTACACATGCAGAATACAAAATTAATTCAGGCTTTTCTGTAATTGTCGTAGCTTCTCAATGTCCGAAGCACGGATAAAGACTGTTCTGCTGTTGCTGCTGCAGGGGCTGACTGGAGGGGTAGGAGCCTCCGTTGGGCACAGTAATGGAACCAGACGTAGTTTTTTTTTAAGTTTAGGCGCCCAGGGGGGTGAAGAGTGGCTGCTTCCGGGAAGTCTGAAACTGAGTGTGCAATACCGTCAGAATTTTTTCGAATGAAACCTTAAAATTGACTTTTTAGGTTTTATCTAGTGCTTGGAAAGTAAAATATTAAAGAGTAGCACTTAAAATTTAGCTGAATTTAACATTTCTTACTCATCACTGTTATTTCCTTCTTTGTCTCTCTCCTATGTCGTGGCACTTAACATCTCTTCTGCGGACTCTTAAACTTTCCTGTTACCTATATCCTTCCTTTTTTTGTTTAATGCAGGTCTAAGGGGCCTCTGGCTTTGAGGGCCTCGGCGGGGTTCCCAGACTTCCAACCCTTACTGCATGCCTCTGCTGATGTAGCTGGTGTGACAAGAATTTTTTTCAATTCTTGGAAGAGATATCTTATTTCAGAATGCATATCCCTTAAGCACTGCAATATTCCGTTGTTGTTTTAGAGTGAAGAGAAAATGTTTTCAGCTTTTCAGTCTTATGAAGTATCTTTTGCTTATCAAAATTTTGTTCTTGCAATATTTATGCAACCTTACAACCCGATTTCACTCGCCGAGTTGCAAGCACCTCTTCAAGATAAGCATATCTTAATGACCAGGTTGCTCAAACATCTTATTTATTTCTCAAGTAATATGTACTGTCCAGTACTTCAAAGTACACTTTTCTGAAGCCCTACTTAAGTTATACAGAGTAAGTATAAAAGAATACCCCAACTTTGAAGGTATATAATATCAAAACCAAACAACCTACAACCTTGATTGACTAATCAAATGAACCGTGGAACCGCGAAGTTTGTTTACCATACATTCATAAATGTTCAATGTGACCACCATGAGCGGCCCGAACGACATCCACGCGATAATCAAACTCGTTCCACGCTCTTGGCAGCATGTCCGGTGTTACGGTTTGAGGAGGTGAGGGGGAAACGAGCTCACATTCGACACGTAAATGTGATGGGGACGGTCTGATGTTTCCTTTATGTGCCGAGAACGAGGTAGACTATGCCTTCATGTCTAAGCTGGTTTTTAGCGATGAAGCGATGTTCCATACAAATAGTAAGGTAAACCGACACAACGTGCGCATAAGGAGTCAGGAGCCTCCACATGAAACCACCGAATACGAGCGCGCTTCCCCCAAAGTGAACGTGTTTTGCGCTGTATTCAAAGACACTGTTTTCGGTCCTTTCTTTTTTCTTTATCACGAGCCCACTGTTACTGGAATCCCTTCTTTGGAAATGCTAACAGAGTGGTTGTTTCCTCAGTTAGAAGAGGCGGCGGGGGACTTAATTTTCCAGCAGGATGGTGCGCCACCCTTATTGGCACCTAGCTGTTCGCAGATACTTGAACGAGACGTTGCTGCAACGCTAGATTGGTCGAGGAGCAGCTGGTGACCAGACTCTTCATCACTGGCCCCCAAGAAACCCGGATCTTACCCCGTGTGATTTTTTTCTATGGGGGTACATAAAGGATCAAGTGTTTCGTCCACCATTGCCGGCTAAAATTGACGACCTCAAAACGAGAATTATGGACGCCATCCAAACCGTAACACCGGAAATG
This sequence comes from Clitarchus hookeri, assembly GCA_002778355.1. Classification (NCBI taxonomy): domain Eukaryota; kingdom Metazoa; phylum Arthropoda; class Insecta; order Phasmatodea; family Phasmatidae; genus Clitarchus; species Clitarchus hookeri. The sequence goes on along the minus strand of NQII01000918.1, from coordinate 450,460 downwards.
CTGACAAGAATGTGGAACGAGTTTGATTATCGTGTAGATGTCGTTCGGGCCGCTCATGGTGGTCACATCAAACATTTATGAATGCATTTTAAAAAAATTTCACGGTTCCACGGTTTGTTTGATTTGTCAATCAAGGTTGTAGGTTGTTTGGTTTTTATATTATAGACCTTCAAAGTTGGGGTATTCTTTTATACTCATCCTATACTTCCAGGATATTCCTCCGCCTCATGCAAACAAACTTTAACCAAG
>NQII01000918.1:434062-449226 GCA_002778355.1 Clitarchus hookeri | reverse complement strand
TTTTAAACCTGACAACCGAATTTTACCAAACTACGTTCACATATCGTATTTAGTAATGACATCGGACTTTTATAGTTTTGGATCACTCCGGGTACTCATTTTCAAATAAACTGCGATTTTAACATTTAGGTAACTGTGCTATATCTCAGGAACGATTTAACCGATTTCAACCAAATTCGGTACGTTGATATCGCATGCTATAAGCATTGAAATTAGAAGGCGGCAAACTTATTGGTCCGAAATTTTCGAAGAGAATGCAATTTTAAAAATAAAACTTTTCCATTATATATCTAGAACTATTATACTGATTTAAATCAAATTTGGTACGTAGACAGTGCATTATATAAGCATAAAATTTTGAAGCCTATAATACTATTAGTCCGCTATTTTGGAAGACAGCGCAGCTTGAAAAATTAAACTTTTTCGTTATATAATTTGTGAACTATTTAACCGATTGAAACCAAATTTGGTACTTTGATAGTGCATGATATAAGCATTTAATTTACAAACCGGTGATCTTATTGGTGCACCGTTTTGGAAAATAGTGCAAATTGAAAAATAAAGCTTTTACATTATATTCGGGAACCAGTTAACCAGTTTAAAGTGTTTAAACCAAATTTGATACTTTGGCAGTGCATAAAGTAAGCATTGAATTTAGAAAGTGATGATGTTATTAATCCGCCATTTTGTAGTATAGGACAACGTGAAAAATAAAGATTTTATGTTATATCTCGGTAACTACACAACCAATTCCGGCCGTATTTGGTATAAAAGTAATGCTATTGCAGGCCATGTTCATATATGCAGTTTTAATTGATAAGACACTTATTTTCAAAATCGCAGAAATATAGATATTTTAGCTTCACTTGCAATATCTAGAATACAGTTTGACCAGTTTCGACCATAATTGTTCTGCTGGAAGTATTTTTACAAGCATCAAATGTGTCAAAACATGGCCTCTTTGTCATATCGGGAAACAATCAACGGATTCATACTCAATTTGACACTCTATAGTAAGTCGTGTAAACTGACATGTTTTAGTGGATGAGATCATTATTTTCAAAACGATGGCCACATAAACATAGAATACTATGCCATATCTATAAAACCATGTAACAAATTCCAACTTAACTTTGTATACCGGAAATATATATGCAAGTATAAAATAACCTAATATATAAACTTATTTGTCAGCCAGTTTGGAAGATAGCACTACATGAACGATTAAGTTTTTGTGTCCTATCTCGGGAAATAATTAACTGATATCCACCAAATTCAGCTTGCAAGTTATACTTTTGTATTGCATCTAAATTTACGTGACGTAAGGAGGTAGTCACATATTTTTTAAATAACAGCCGTTTTAGTATTTTAGGTTAGTAAGCCATAGGTCCCAAACAATTTCAACCGACTTTGATATGTGGCATTATCTATGACAAACATAAAATTGCCCAATGCAGCAATAAAAATAGTACAACATAAGAAATAGGAGCTTTTATGTCATATGTCTGAGGAACCAACTCATACCCATCGAACTTTGCACATAAGTAATGCTATAGTAGGCTATGTTTTAAGTTTGTTTGACTTTATTTACGGCATGACAGACATATAAATCATTTAAAATAAGTTTGTAATATTTATTAAACAATTTAACCGCTTTAAATTAAACTAAGTATGCTGATAGTAGCCAACTGAAGCATTAAATATGCATATGAGATCATATTTTGCTGAATTTTCGTAATATAGTGCCAGGTGATAAAATGCAACACTTATACCATATCTCGGGAATCTATCATCGAATTACCACTAAATTTTATACACAAGTAGTAAGTACTACAGTGGGCCATGAAAACTTCATAATTTAAGATGTTTTCCAAAATGGTGAATATAAACTATTTAGATAATTTAATCATATTTATTAAATAATTTTACAAGTTTCAGCTAAACTTTTTATACTTACATTATCTATTATACGCTTCAGATATGCGCACATAGGGCGTGTTTTAGGTCTTTTTGTACAATAACGCCAAATGAGAAACTAAAGCTTTTATGCAATATCTAAACCTGTCAACCTATTTCCACCCAACTCTGCACATAAGTAGTGGTATGTAGGCAATGTAAACTTACATGATTTAAGTGATTCACACCCTTTTTTTCAAAATGATGTTCTTGTAGATATTGGAATGAGGGAGTGAGTGAAGAGATTTGGGCGGCTCTTAACACGGAGGTCCTGAGAGCCCATGAGAGTGAAGTGAGCTGAGTTTGGAGCAGTGCCGGAATGCAAGGGCGGGGGAACGGGAAATTCAAATAAAACCCGCAGAACAGTGGCATCGTACGGCATAATTCCCATATGCGAAAATCCGGGGGCGAACCCGACGGGAATCGAGCCCGGTACGAAGTGGCACCTGTCGTTTAATCTAGTGGCTTACATCATCATCACACTGCTACTCATCTAATTAGCGACAAATACAACTTTCCGGGAATGTAATTGGTATGGGCTATTGGGAGGGTCAGTCGCAATACTTCCTTACGGCTAGACGTGTCCTTGGCGTGTTTGAAAGTTTGTACTAGAGATTCATCCCAAGACAGTCATGAGACGTTAAACTCACGTCATACAATTCTTTTCGTGTCTGTGCCCTCGTTCCACATTTTGCATTTTGTGTCGTGTTATTTCTACGACCAACAGCCCACATCCTAGGGTATTTTAACGTTTATGTAGCGAGGTTAATCGGGCGAAGACTGGGAAAGTTAAACGTGAAGGAATCAACAATCTGCCTGTTACAAGGAGTGGAAAACGGATGGAAGTCACTACCCGACGAATGCAAAGTTGGCATTAATAATCCGTACAACAGTAAACCAAGAAAATCAATTTACCTACTGTGGCTCGTGGTCATTGCCGTGGCAATAAGCTGCCACCTGAGCAGTTAATCACTGCACACCACGTCGTTTTAATGGCTGAGAAGGGCAGCACCGTTAGCTTTCGGGTCGAGGTGGCTACCCCCAGTGCGCCACTTGGCGTGTCCAGCAGTCGTTACGCCAAGGTTTACACAATTTAATACTTTAGCATTTGACTTAACGTTAAAGTTCATTTTACGAAATCACCGACAGACAATACAAAGTTCAAGTAAGACAAACGAAAATCTGCTTTCCAATATTCGTTAAAATGTGAATATTTTCATGTAATGTAATCTTTTTTTTGTCATCCATAATAGCACACTTTATGTACCTGTTTTAAAATAAGCTGTTGCTTTTATATTACAATTTTATCTCGATCGAAAAACTTAGTTTCTTAATTAAAAGTATAAAATTTATTAGGGTCCTTTTCTTCACGTACAATTNAATTTATTAGGGTCCTTTTCTTCACGTACAATTCGTTTCCCATTTCTTTAATTTTGACAAGACAGTTACCACGGCCTTTATTTAAACTGCCGAAATTAAAATCGCCTTGCAGTAGACTAATACCATTCCACCTAGCCTCTGAGTGATTCTTGGCAAAATGACTTCTTGATTTTAACTTTGACAGTGTCGAGGTCTACAGGAAACAACATGTTGATAAGCAGACGTAAAGTCAAAATATTTAATCAAACGCTAACATTTTCAATTGTGTAACGGCCNTTTAAAATAAGCTGTTGCTTTTATATTACAATTTTATCTCGATCGAAAAACTTAGTTTCTTAATTAAAAGTATAAATTTATTAGGGTCCTTTTCTTCACGTACAATTCGTTTCCCATTTCTTTAATTTTGACAAGACAGTTACCACGGCCTTTATTTAAACTGCCGAAATGAAAATCGCCTTGCAGTAAACTAATACCATTCCACCTAGCCTCTGAGTGATTCTTGGCAAAATGACTTCTTGATTTTAACTTTGACAGTGTCAAGCTCTATAGAAAACAACATGTTGATAAGCAGACGTAAAGTCAAAATATTTAATCAAACGCTAACATTTTCAATTGTGTAACGGCCTTTACGATGGCCTCACGTTAAAGTTACTGTAACGCGTTTACGCAAGCCGGCTATACTTTGACTAGTGTCTTTCACTTAGACCCATGGGCGTAGAAGTCGTGGGGGGTCCGGAACCCCACTGGCGTTGCAAGTACCCCCACTGGAATTACGATGAACCCCGTGGAACCCCGTGCCATACTTGGAATTCCTTTTTTTACTGTAACTTTCGTGTCATCTCTTTAAACAGCAATTGAGAGTCCAGTTTATATATTTACTTCTACTTCAGTATCGAAAATGTGAGGTATGCATTGGGGATGAGGCAACCAGTGCAGGCTATGAGGTGTTCACCACTATGGAAAGCTAAAGCATTTTCGCACCTGTCAACACGAGCACAAGAATGTTGGTAGTTAACGATGCAAGGATTATTATTTTAAATCACCAACAGTGTCCTTTAAATATTACTTTGCAAGAATAATGCAATATTCAATTAAATGTCACGTTCACATGAAAACTGTTTTGAGTTAAAAATTGTTAACTAGGNACTATGGAAAGCTAAAGCATTTTCGCACCTGTCAACACGAGCACAAGAATGTTGGTAGTTAACGATGCAAGGATTAATATTTTAAATCACCAACAGTGTCCTTTAAATATTACTTCGCAAGAATAATGCAATATTCAATTAAATGTCACGTTCACATGAAAACTGTTTTGAGTTAAAAATTGTTAACTAGGNTGCAAGAATAATGCAATATTCAATTAAATGTCACGTTCACATGAAAACTGTTTTGAGTTAAAAATTGTTAACTAGGCCAAATATTTTTTTTTATTTGGACAACAACATTTTTAAAACTAATTTATAAAATGTAACTCAGTCGCAATATAATGCTTTTAAGAGTGTATCATGTACGATCAGTGATAATAAATTGTTAATAGCTTCCTAATGTTGTCTGTGTTATATAAGTACCAATTGTCTCAAATTAATATTCTTTGGAAATTATTGCAATTATTAAAATAATGTCGCGTAGCAAATCAGAGAATGAATACGCGCACATCAGAGGAACAGCCACGCAATTTTGACTCTGTACTTACTTACTGCACTCTAAATCTGAATCAGTGAAAATTTCACTGTTTCAATCAGTTAACAGTATTTGACTGATTTAACAGTCACTTCAATGAATTTAACTGATGAATCAGTGAAAAATACCAGTTTTCCTTCACTTCATGATTCAATTACATTTTCCACAAATTCATCAGTTTTTTTTGTTTACTGTTTTTCAGTGATTTGTTTTTTGACTGATGGATCATTTTAACAGCGTGTAAAAATTGTCGTCAAACAACGTGTGAAAATGGCCGTTAAACAACGGGTAGCTAGTGAAATAACAACACATAAACTAATAAAACCAATACAAAATACTTTATAAAATGTATTTCGTATTTCAAAATACCATTTTATGGGGTAGCATGAACATTCAATCTTTCATTCCATTTTTACGTCTTTCATTTCGTTGATGTCAAGTAATCACCACAGCTCTCTGTTTGAAGGTTTAAACTTCATATAAAGTGATGAAGAGAGTGCACTGATATGTACTATTCGTTTTAACATTCCTAACGGCACCAATCAACCCAAAAACNATAAAGTGATGAAGAGAGTGCACTGATATGTACTATTCGTTTTAACATTCCTAACGGCACCAATCAACCCAAAAACGAAAAGTAAGGTCATACAATTTAAAACTACACGCTTTCGATGGGGAAATAGAGCATATATTTCCGTGTAATAATTGCAATTTGACTTGGTAGCTCCGATGGTAAGGTAATGGTCTTAAAACGATATGCACATGGTGTGTGAGTTCGATCCCTGACTCGGTAAATTGGGCAATATAAATAGTAAACTATCGTAAATGTTATTATTTCTCGTAATTATTTAGCCAACATCTATGAAAACAATATTTAATTCGCCGCTGCAGTTGGCCATCACTTATTCAATCAGTGAAATTGTTTCACGTCACTGATTCAATCAGTGAAATTTTTCCACTGAAACAATCGGTGGCTCACTTATTCTAAGTGAGCCAGTAGTTGAATTTCACTGCGAATCAGTGGTTTTCCACTGATTCTAATATAGAGCGCGTGTGGAAGTGAGTTGGCATACTGTGCTGGGCGACTTGTCGCGGGTGACAACATCCCGTCAGCGGTTCGCAGCTTCTTAAAAACAAATAACATTGCAAACAAAGCATTCTCTTTGATGTATGTAAGCTTACTCGATCACCGATTGGTTGGCGTGGTACTCACGATACGAGTTTACTTTGTGGCAAAGACGTGAAACAGCTAGACCTTTATACTGCCAGCGGTATAGTAGGTCCACACAGTTTGTGTGGTTGTACTCCCAGCAGGCATAATAACCTAAATCTATATTTGATTGTGGACTCAGACGTTAACTTTTGAGAGCTATAAAATGCATACACTGTGATTNCAATAACCTAAATCTATATTTGATTGTGGACTCAGACGTTAACTTTTGAGAGCTATAAAATGCATACACTGTGATTATTAGTCACGCGGCATTATTTATATTAACTATTAGATAAAGGATACATATAAGCTGAAAGAAACTTTTTAAGCACGACCTTAAAAAGGGCTCACTTAACCGTGAACATCCTCTAGTCTATATCCTTGGCTTCGTTATACTGGATACTGAAAGTAGAGGAATCGGAACACGAGATGCGTGTAGGGAAGTATAGGCTGTTCATTGTAAAGTGAGCTCTTTTGAGGCCCTAGTTACTTTTTCCTTTAACTAGGAAAGGCTGATTTACATGTTAGTTAACACGGAGCTCGTGTCAATGTAGTGTCAATTTTTTCCGTGCTAAATCGTAGTAGCTGACTTTATATTGCGCGCCAATAATCCGCGAGGCTGGACGATGGTTAAAAAACAGCCCTACTGTTGCTATAGACCATTCTCTCTTGGAGGAGGGTACGGAGGAGTAGTAACCTGAGAACACCGTGTAGAATTAGGGCCGCGGTGGTTGAGCGGTTAGCCTTCTCGCCCCCTACCAAGGCGAATCGGGTTCAATCCCCGGCCGGGTCACTCCCGGACCTTCGTATGTGGGAATCATGCCGGGTGATGCCGCTGGTCGGCGGGTTTTCTCGGGGATCTCCCGTTCTCCTCCCCCCCTTATTCCGGCGCCACTCCATTCTTACCTCAATCACCCTCATCGGCTCTCAAGACCTCGTTGTTATAAGCCGTCCAAATCTCTGCACTCAGTGCAGACTTCCTACTAACTGATAGGAAACTATTAACTAGACCTACTTTATTCAATAAGTTCAACTCTGCGAAGGTAAATTAATTATTAAAGTTTTAAGTATTTGTGAAATAATAGTAAATATATGTAGTGTTAAAAGTGAAGGTGTACCCTTGTCGTCAGTAGTGGATAGCTTTGATAATTTCAAGGGTATGAGCATAAAGTGGTCGCCACTATCAATGGTTTCTATTTTTCCTTACATGATTAGGCTGGCTGTAAACAGCTCGGTTACACCCCGAACCCTCGCGATCTATCGAATGTATTCGAGGAATCGTCAGTGACGTGATCCTTCGTTGAGCCGTGTCTGAAGTTCGCAGATATCTGGCGCGTAGTTTACTCGAGGTGTGTGGGGCTGCAGTTGGGGTTCTGTAAGACGGGCTGTTCTGTTGCGTGGCCGGCGCGCGGCCGGNGAGCGGAAATGAACCCCCGGGGTGTCGGACGCGCCATCTTGAGTCGCAGACAGACTCCCTCGTCATCTCGGCCGGCGGTGACGCTATGCAGACCTCAGTCTGTCGCGCATCCGCTCCCCCCCTCCCCAATCTAACACTGCTCTAACGATCCAGTCTTCAGCCGCCACATTCCGCAGCTATCGCCACTGTGTGCCTCTTCGTTCCTGGCTCGCGGTGATGTCCTCCTGGAGCTCTCCAACTCGCGAGCGGCCACGGTGGTGTAGCGGATGTTTAGTCAGACTGGCGTGTTCAGTTTGCATAATACCTTGCGCCACAGTAACACGAAAACAAATATTACTACGTAATTTATTGCTTGGCACCTTAGTAAAATAAAAAATAATTGCTCAGGAACTTAGCAGTAATAGAAGCTGGAAATAATAAATACAATGTTAATTTATTTTACAATTGATCCGTACCTACCAATAAGGTTCAAATTCGGTGACATTTTATTGCTTTTTAGAATCATGCCATCCAATTGTACGGGTTTTTTTTTCGTAATGCAGTAATTAAGACGTTTGATAAAACTGTTCTTCTAAGTTCAGGCTCGGATGTGGTTTTAAGTTTGCCCGTTGTGTGACTGTGATTTGCAAATACCCTTCCTTCAGGTGTTCCCTGAAACAATGTACAGTAGACTGTTCAAGAGACCTGGCAGGCCGAGGAATGCCAACAAAACTTGAGTGCTTAAGTGTGCAGTATGCGCAGTAGCGCCATCTTGCAGAAGTTATGTAGTTTTTAATTGGCGTTGATTGCGTTTAGGAATCATATGTTATTAACATTTACATGTAACGTTCTTCGTCGACAGCCCATCCATTAGCGTCCTCGAAGAAGTCTAGTTTAACTAGTGTACTAAATCCCAACTCATTGTTGACCAGCTGATGAAAGTTGGTTTCCTTAACTCGAATATTTTTGTATTGTTGCCAACATAAAACAGTTGTAGTCCTGGGACACCTGTAAATAAATTAATAAACTTCAGGGTTTTTTTTTTACTCGAAACACAAAAATTTGACTCTTTGGGATAGGTTTGAGACATCAGCCAGCCCCAAGTGCATGATTCTTTCTAACAGTAAAAATTATTATCATTAGTAAGCAAAGTAACAATGTACTCAACATATCAATTGCCACAAAATAAACTGTGTTTGTTGCGAACATTCAATTATTAACACTTACCATATTACATAGTAAAATTTGACTTACTGTCAACACCACCAAAATTAATAAATATGTGTTTCATTCGGGTATCACGTACGTCACGATAGGTGTATTTTTTTCTGTTCCTTCGACAATTTTACAAGCCGAACACCATTCTGCAACTCTATTTTCTCTGAATCGTTGTTTACGAAACTTTTTTTTAACTCGTGCTTTAAGAGGAGGTAGTCAGTTCTCTGTGCGGTACTGCCCACTTGCCATCCCCCAACTAAGCCGGCGAGCACTATAATTAGTAAATCTGCTCGGATATCAGGGTTGACTTATAATGAAGTTGAAACAGGAGTAATTAGTTTTCATGGCTGCGGTCCAATCCCACTCTTGACGATTTTGCAGCGATGGCAATCATGCACAACATTCCTAGTAGCGTAGTTGGTTAGAAATGCCCAGTTAATATCGACGTCTGCAGGGTTTGAATCCCACGTAAGGCATGGATGTTTGTGTTGTATTTAAGAGTAAAATTTCAAGTTACACCTTCACGCTCTGTGTGACAAGAGGACAATCTATTGCTAATATTAAGTAAACGCAATTTAAATTTAAAAAGAAAGCCGCACACTTTCACTCAAACGCCCAACCTGTGGATTAGTTCTTCTCTAATACTAACTAAAGCCAGTTAAAAATTTTTAAAAATAAATAAGCCGTGTCCGCGTTTCTTTTAACGCTCACCATCTGGTTTGGCTCTTCACTCATACTAACTAAACCCAGTTTAAATTAAAGAATTGAGCCATGAACACGTTCGTTTAAACACACAATAACTGGCTTTAGTTCTTAAGCGTTCTGACTCCGGAGTGAGGAGGTGGTGATGATGGGAGGAGGTGGGGGTGGGGAGTGGCTTTTTTGGTTGTGTTTTTAGCTTGCCCTCTGGACCTGTATCACGTTCGAACAGCGGTGGCATGACCAGCTATCGTGAGACGTGGGATCCTATTTCAGAACCTGTTCGTGTTGCGTGAGGCGTCCAGCTCTGCACCTTCGTGTATGCCTGCGCTGTGATGCTGCCCGAATATGACCGCTTTAATTAAACCCCAGGCGACTTCCGTCACAGAATTTGGCTCAGTTGTCGCTTCTTTCGTCTCCTGTCTACAGGCCTCCGCTGCGTAGCATTTGCAGCCTTCTCTCCAGGGACAGCCCCGAACTCATCGTGGAAGTTTACAGTGAGCAAGTTTCCTCGTTTTGCAATGTATAAACAATGTTGCATCAACGCCTGTTTGTTGCTATCACAGTTTCCGTTCAAGTCCTTGCATTCAGTTTTTTAATAGATTGGAGGGCACGGTTTAATTCATTTCTCGAAGAAAATTAATGAATACGTGATCATTTACTGTATTATTGTGATTACAGGCGTGATAACTACATTTAGTTATTACACAGAAAAACAAAACAACCTCGAAATATTAATATAAAATATAAGATACGGTGAAACGTTGACAAATAAACTACAAGCTAGCAGAAAAAGTACCAATTGGAACTTCAAGAATTGAAAGTTGTAGAGGAGAAGTTAATTTACATTGCAAAGGAAGTTAGAATTCCAGCACACATGTAGGCCATTTATAAGTCCAGATTTAGTGTTGTGTGTGACTTCCCCTCCTCCCCCCCCCCTTCTCACCCCCTTCCAAGAGAGTCAACTGAAGTAATGAGAAAGTACCCAACAAATCTTTGTAATGCTACAACTAAAGGACAGGAATTTGCAAATTATGTAGATCACGTTTGTCTCCTCGTCGCAGACTTGTAAAGGTAGCTAAGGTGACTTGCGCAAACCGCAACCATTCCTCTCTTTCTTTTTTGCAAGTTTTCGAAAAGCAGACATGCTACGTAAAACATTTTTTGTACGTTGTCTATGAAATTTTGTCTTCGAAAATATCCGCAGTAATGAATTTGCAGCCTTATCATATTGTGGCCAAGTCATTCGTTTCTCTGCCCAATACGGCAATATATTTGGTCTAGGTAATTTAAACCCCACGATTGTTTGAAATATGTTATTTAACACACGTATGCTAAAGGCTGTTCACGGTAAAGTGAACACTTTCGAAATCAACCTTTGAAAAAATGTCCCATACGTGCATATATTGTAACGGGTGCACTAACTGGCGTGCGCCCAGTAAGGTTTGGAAACGACGGAGGGAAGGTGGTTCCATATCTTAACGCTAAATTAAATCTGTTATTAGTTTAACATTCGCGAATACGGAAATGTTTTATTTTGCTTTCTGTTTTTAATGCAAATATTTAAAATATTTACTTTTCTAATCATTTCAGTTCTACTTGCCCGACGCATGGATAAAGTGGTCAGATCCACGGCAGTGTTAATTCTACATATGTTGGAATAATACACAGTGTGTATACAAGTAGATCTTAAGCAGGGCTTTCAAAAGTGCTCAGTTTACCGTGGACAGCTTTTAATATATGCGTCCGTTTTTAGTTGAGAGGTGGATGCCGATCCGGATGGTTGTAGATCCGCCCATGGTAAGACCACAGAGTAGATAAGTCCACAGAGATTAAATGGCTTGGCGGTTCTTTTGATGCAGATGTACCCATTCTCCCCGAATGGCTGCTCAAAGGCTCTGGGAACGAGCGGTTTATCTGATCGGCTACTGCGTGTTGCTGAAGGTTGCCTATTGGCTGGGCTGCCGGTCGGCAAGTAGCCACCAGGCGCTGATTGGCGAACGACGTTACATGTTGCTGGTGTGTGCGGATGGAGTTCGCTGTACACGCGGCTATTTCACTTCTGCAATACGACTCGGAACTTGAGTAGTGAGTCTGTTATCGAATGGTTAGAGGCTTCCTATAAACACAAGTCCCCACCGCCTTTCCGTGCGGTCTATAGTTCAGCAAACAAGCTACGAAATCGACGCCGCTTATCAAAAATAATACACGGTGTGTTATCAGTTATAGTACTTTGTNTTCAGCAAACAAGCTACGAAATCGACGCCGCTTATCAAAAATAATACACGGTGTGTTATCAGTTATAGTACTTTGTGCCTGAACTGATGCCAGAATATTCGCGTGCGGAATTTGTTATGCTGAGTGCCATATATCTGCGAGTTTGGCCGATGGTTACAAACAGCAAACAGTCCTACTATAGGTCACTATTTCTTGGGAGAGGGTACACAGGAGGAGGTAACGTGCTGCACAACGCGGAATTCTCCAGCTATAGGCCGTTTACGTTTAAGTGAACACTTCTGAGGCGCTAGTTACTTTTTACTTTCAGCCATTTATTTTTAACTTTTAACTACTTTTTTTAAATAAATATTTTATATATAAGTAATAAACACAGTATGTCCTATATTCTACCGCACTGGTAAGTTATCATCTAAGGTTAAATAAATAAAAAATATTTATTGGCTATTATTCCAAATGAGAGGGCTTTCAAAAGTGCTCACTTTACCGGGGATGGCCTACATCTGATCGGAAAGTATTTTCTTCTTCAATAAATGCAGTTTGCTAAGGTAAATTAGTTTCCAAAGTCCAAAGTATCCATGAAATAATAGTAAATATAGGTAGTGTGAATAGTGAAAGCAGATGCGATAGTACTGTACTCTCTTAGAGTATAGCTTTGGAAGTATGAAGGGGTATGAGCGATAAGTGGTCACCACGGACAATGTTTTGTGTTTTCCTTTGCATAACGTGGCAGGCTACAGGTTACACTCTGTTGCGCTCTGTTGGTATTCCAGAAATTGTCACTTTCGTTCTGCTTTCTTGTGACGTTACTTANCAGGTTACACTCTGTTGCGCTCTGTTGGTATTCCAGAAATTGTCACTTTCGTTCTGCTTTCTTGTGACGTTACTTATGTTCGCAGATATCTGGCGCGCAGTATAGAAGTAGGCAAGGCCACGTGTGTACAGTGGTGACATTCATGGTTGACGNTGTTCGCAGATATCTGGCGCGCAGTATAGAAGTAGGCAAGGCCACGTGTGTACAGTGGTGACATTCATGGTTGACGCAAGCCAGCGGCGCGCACGCAGCGGTTTCCTCACTGCCTGCATCGCGTACGTGGAAGATGCAAAGCAATGTTTGTTTTGAGGCTTATAATGGCGGGGAATGGCGAGGGTCTGTCGGCGCAGCTATGGTACCGTTAAGCGCAAGGCGTGTTGGTAATTAATTTCCTGGCCACGGGCAGCGGCGGCTAGTTTTACGAACCACTTACCCGGGACAACAAGAGGAGCCTGGCAGCATGTAATTATACACCAGGCTGCCACCGGGATAATTACCGAGCTTGGACAAGGGGTGGCCATCCTGTTGCCCGATCACCGCTACTTTACTCTGATCGTCTTATCAGCCGCCAAATTATCAACCCCATGCAGCCACAAATGTATAGTCTATTCGCGATTTTTTCACGCTTTTTGTATCAAACCTTTGAAAAATCATCCAATATATGATGTGTTTAGTTGCTTATTATGCCATGTATCACAAGCGTTTTACACTTGTGTTAACATAAAAGTACCTTTATTTTTTGTTAAATTGATTTTTTACTTATATTTTGTTTGTAAATTATAATATTTCGTTTATAACTAATATGAAAATAGGTGTGTTGTTAATGCCTAGTAAGAAATACTTGTTATTGCAAAGTGTTATTTCACTGAGTGCGCTCGAATGTGGTGCGTTGACCCTCTCGAGTAATTTTCTAAGCTATGTTTGCATGAGGCGGAGGAATATCCTGGAAGTAGAACTTTAGTAGGGCTTCAGAAAAGTTGGAAGCAACCATGAATGGACTATAACATATTTAAACAGATACCGATCGGAAAAATTTTCCACAATACACTGTCCTTTTTGCAGTTACTACCCTTATTCCTTCGCAAGTCACAATTTAGCAATAAGAAATGAAATAAGTGTTTTAATTAATGTACAATACTTATTTATTTATGTGTAAATGTGTAACATAAATAATCAACGTATCATGACAGTATGGTATAGAATAATTTTCCCACGGGATGCATATATAATTCCTTATTCTATCCTGACGTCACACAAACCTCATCCCTCCCCCCTTATGTCTTAAAAAAAATATCTAATGGGGAGCATGTACACCCTGTGCCACCCCCACAAATTATCACCTATTTTTTTATTTATCTGTTTACTCATGTTTTATTTATGCTGGTAAGATTGGGATTGTGTAGGCCCTCTTTTACATTTAACCAACGGTGTGAGTTCAGTTACGTAATACAATATTTCATATAAAAATTTAAGATAAGCGTATTCCATATGCTAGCAAAAGGTTCCCGTGTGGAGAGTGGAGTGAAGAGTTTTGGGTGGGTATTGCCTGGTTTGAAAGCAGTAAGAATTTGGTATAGGGAAATACATGTTAGTAAAATTCCGTTTTTAAAGCCCATTTTGAAGATATAAACTTGAAACAAACCTAAGTGTGAGAAATGATACTCACAAGCTCTGTATCAAAGCAAATATAAAACTTTTTTTGAGTAATTTTTAATTCAATTATTAAGTTTACTGATCTTTCCAGGCTTCGTTGGCAAACAAGCAATTATTTTTTTGCTCGAAAATCCCGTGGTGGTATATATCTATCTTTAACCGAAACGCCAAAAAACCTAATTTCATTACCATGTATTTCCCTATACCAAATTTTCAACAAGGCAATAGCCTTAACATCGAGGTCTTGCGAACTGATTACGGTGAAGCGAGGTGATTATGGAGCAGCGCAGGAATATGAGGGCGGGTGATACGGGAAATCCTCGAGAAATTCGGCCAACCAGCGGCATCGTCCGGCACGGTTCCCACCTGCGAAAATTCGAACCCTGTTCGACTTGGTGGAAGGAGAGCGTTCTAGCCGCTAATCCACCGCGGCCCCAGGTTTCCGTGTGGGCGTGTTACGTATGCGCCTGTTTTACAACTCTACAATGCAATTTATATTAACAGTTGATTAAAAATCGGTTCTTAAACGATTACGTTTGCTTCTGCGTGACGAACTTTAATGCAAAATAAGAGCAAACCTATAATTTTCCTAAATTAATTTCATTACGGTAACAGGTTTCATCGCGATTCATTCTAAATCTGAATCAGTGAGAATTTCACTGTTTCAATCAGTTAACAGTATCTGACTGATTCAACAGTCACTGAATTTAATTGATGATTCAGTGACAAATGCCAGTTTTCTTTCACTTATTGATTCAGTGACAAATGCCAGTTTTCTTTCACTTATTTGTCGTGTGATGGTTTAGGAATTTTAGAGCGACAGCGACGCTGGCCCACAACTCCCCCCCCCCCCCAGCATAACCAGGCGACACATGGCACGAGGCAGGGGGTGGACCGCAGTTACACGTGTCTTGCTGCGC
>NQII01000918.1:422386-434038 GCA_002778355.1 Clitarchus hookeri | reverse complement strand
CCAAACCTTCAGAAACCAGGACACGTGTTTTGAAAGGCATTGTTCTGCGTTCTACCACTCCAACCCCCTCACCTCCCCCCCACAAGGCGCCACGTGCCGACAATTAAGACTGGAGGCTTGCAAGCATAAAAACCCCGTTTCGAGAGTAGTGGGGAAGACAGTTGATTATCACCGCGCCGAGGGAAGAGTTGCGTCAAGGAATCGCGAGAAGCCGTGAGCACGAGTCCGAACCGCAGTTCCGGGAGACGGCAGCACCTGCGGACCTTCTTCCAAGACCTACCACTTCGCCGGAGCTCATTCCCAGATGACAGCCTACCAACACTCACCGCTGAGTTAAGTATAAAAATCGTCGCCCAGAGAAGCCCCACTCAACCACGAAGTCGCCCAGTGAATACAAGTACTCAAATTAGGTACCACACCTCGGAAGGGCTGATGTATGTAGTACTTGTGTAAACTCCAGACAATATATTCGTCTTTAACAAATGAAACAGTAAAAGGCTTCATTATTACAATACCCTCAACCTCGAAGCACATTATAGGCTGTGCCGGGGGGCATTAACCACGACACTATAAGCCACACTGTCTTCCACAGTGGCGGTATAGCGTCATATTGATTCAGTGGCGTTTTTCACTGACTCATCAGTTATTTTTTTCACGTTTTTCAGTGATTTTTTTTGCTAGTGAATCAGTTAAACAGCGTGTAAAAATGGCTGTATAACAAAGTGTATCAAGTGAAATAACAACCCTTAAACTAATAATATCAATACAAAATACTTTTTGAAATGTGTTTCGTATTTCAAAACACCATTTAATGAGGTAACATGAACATTCAATCTTTCATTCCGTTTTTACTCCTTTCATTTCGTTGATGTCATGTAATCATCACAGCTCTCTGTTTGAAGGTTTAATCTGCATATAATGTGTTGAAGAGAGTGCACTGATATGTACTATTCGTTTTAACATTCCTAACGGCACCAATCAAACCAAAAACGAAAAGTAAGGGCGTACAATTTAAAACTACACGCTTTCGATGAGGAAATTAAGACATATATTTTCCTCAACTGATTTAAACTTGACATGGTACCTCAGATTGTAAGGTAACAGTCTAAAACAGAATTGAAAAGAGCGTGGAAGTTCAATCCCGGCCACCTGCGAGAGGTTTTTTACTTTTTTAAATTACGGTAAATTGCGCAATATAAATAGCCAACTATCTTAAATATGTTTATTTCTCGTAATTATTTAGCTAACTTCAATAAAAACAATATTTAATTCGCCGCTGATGTAAAATTGTTTCACGTCACTAACTCAATCAGTTAATTATCTACTGCCCTGACAGTCTAGGCTAAATATCTAGGTATAGTAATTTTCTATCGAAACAGTGGTTCAGCTCTTACTCAGGAATCACGGTAGAGCGTAGTGCACACAGCGGTTTAGAGACAAGTCCTTTAATTGATAACAAACTATTGAATATGCCGTGAAACCCTGTGACGAACAACTTTTACGGACCATTTATGTATACAAGGACCGTATTGTCGACTATTCAGTGCAGTGTGTTTCTCCGATGTCGAAAATAGCTTAAGACTGCGTTTTCAAGACATTGTTAAGATAATAATATTCCAGTAGAGAATTTTTAATATAATGCAAGCACGTAAAGCAACCCTTCGTTATACGCTGCACGTACGCTAAATTGCTATATTTCGAGTCATTAGTTCGTTACACATAAAGGCGATGAAACATTTGATGCGAGAACCAGTATTGCCGTAAGCACCATCGTTCTTCAGTAAATAAATTGGGCGTATATTTAGGAAACTAAGGGCAAAGTATTGAATAATAAAGCTGTCTTACAAACGAAAAAAATAAAATTTTGTTATAACCAAACTGGAATATACTTATCAAAATTCTCCGCAGAATTTGGGGCGATTATGGATGTGCTACTTTTCGCCCTCTCTCGAGCAGAGCGAGAGAGAGAAATAGGTACAAAGAGTGACAGAGGGGGAGAGAAAGAGAGAGAGAGAGAGAGGTGGGAGCTCATATTTACACGTACGATCTTGCTCAAGTTACAAGTCCTGTTTTCTTTAAAGGTTTGTGGGTCATAACATTTTTTATATGAGCGCTAACAAATGGCACCTCCGAAAATGTTGAGACCAGGACAGACTTTGTTTTGATTTAAGTGTTAGTTGTTAAACCACTGACCTTTCACCACGACGAACCGGGTTCGATTCTCAGCGGAGTGAAACTTGCATTTTCACTTGTGGGAAACGTAACGGATGTAATTTTTGTCGGGCACATTTTTGTCGGTAATTTTTCTTTAGGTACTGCCGTTTCCCCCCACCATTGCATTCTGTTGCAGCTTCATCCTTACCTCGCTTCAGACCAATCTGCGCTGAAACGGTGCCTAAGTATCTCTAACGTTCGCTCGCTTTGTCATTGTGAGATTCGCAGGTCGCGACGAGTATCGTCTTGTTAAAACAAATATATAAAACATTCCTCCCCGTGACTACTTATATTATAACGTAAGCGCTGAGAGAGAACTTACAATAGCGTTGGCAGCAAATGATAAGTGGTTTTATGTGTTTACGTCCTTTAAAAGTGTAGTGTTTAAGTTATGTCCACTGCATTTTTTTTATACATACTAGGGTAAGAATTAGCTTAGTATAGGCTGTTCACGGTAAACTGAGCACTTTTGAAAGCTCCGCTGAGGATCTACTTCTACTTCTCATTTTGCATCCTTTTGCCGGACGTAAAATTGACATAGATCATGTTATTCATACTCCATCGAAGTGAAACGGTGAAATTGTTAGGAATGTAAATATCATAATAATATGCAAATACATTGTCTAGTTTATATAAAACAACACGGTTACTTCACACTTTCCTGAAGCCGTGCTGAAGTTCTACTTCCACGATATTCCTCCGCATCGTGCCAACTAAGCTTAACTAAATCTGGAAAATTACACCAAAGGTCAACGCACCGAATTCGTGCGCACTCAGTTCTAATAATATTTTGCCTAAGAACTATTTCTTACTAGGCACTAGCAACAAATATGTTTTCTCACTGTTTTTATTCGAATTTATTATAAATGAAATATTTGAATGTATAAATAAAATACAGGTAAAACTTCAATTTAACGAAAACTGAGATACTTTTATGTTAACAAAGCTATAAAACGTTTGTGATACACAGCATGTTTATGAAATAACTAAACACGTCATACATGGAGTGATTTTTCAAAGTTTCTATTCCTAAAGTGTGAAGAAACCGCGAGTAGACTTTAACATTAGTAGCCATGAATTATAACATTGTGCTCGCAACACATAAATTTCTGAATAACTATTTGTCTTAATTTGCTGCCAACTTAACTGGGAGCGTGCATGCCTCTTCATACAGGCTGTTCACGGTAAAGTGAGCACTTTTGAGGACCTACTACCTTTTTCCTATCAGCCATTTTTTAAAATAAATATTGCCATGTAAGTAATAAACAAAGTGTGTAAATTTCACTGGAATCGAAAGTTAACGTCTAAGGCTACAATAAAATATATTTATTGACTATTATTCCAAATGAGAGGGCTTCAAAAATTGCTCACTTTCCGTGAATAGCCTATGATGTAGTATATGGAAGGTATTTTTAAACTACGTGTCGAAATTCAAACCACGACATCTATGAGCTAGTATGAACAATAAATCCTAGTCACAAAATGTTCAGAAACTTCATCTAGTAGGGTTTTAAAATTGAAATTCAAGTTAGGAAAACAGTGCTGGGAGTCCGCAACTTCACGTACCTGCGTGCTTAACAAGCTGCATATCACAAAGGCGGACGAAATCATATTAGGTACGACGGAAACGTATAAACTGCGTTCTTGAGTGCGAATCGACCATCACAACGGGACACTTATCGTTCACTTCTGCTCTGCTTGTGTGGGCGACACGTGTGGCGCGGGCAAGACCAAAGGAGGAACACCGCGAGGCGTCGTCGCCTTGATGGACGACTTGAGAGGCGGAATGCGTCTGCTGAGTGGACGTGTTTTCTACGTCGGCGGAGGAGACGGATGGCCGACTGTCGTGGTTGGTAGCTCCGTCCCGCGCCGCTCCACTCACATCCAGGGGACCCGCGTTCTCCTTCCACAGTCCATCGCTGCTCAGGTTAGGAACAAAACGTGGTTTCTTATGAAAGAGTTTGGCATGGGGAACATTTCCGCCTCTAGGTGCGCAGTGTCCCAAAAGGTAACTTTTGATTGAGGTTTTTAGCTGCGTGAATATTAAATGAGAAATATTTTACTTAGTTACGAAATTATTTTATATTTGACTAGCGAACCGATCCGGCTTTTCCCGGGTACAATTGAGTTTTACAGTGATACACTGATAAATAAATTGGGAAAAGACATTCATTTTTGTGAAAACAGAATTATAAACTATACTATGTTGGCCTAGGTTTTTAACTGATTAAGGAAACCCAAAAGGAAGGAAATATTTTTTACCCGATAGCCAAGAAGTAGGGTATTGTTTTTGGAGTGTATCTGTGCAACTATCGCGTAGTTACCACATTTCCGCTTTCCAGCGTCGATGAATGAAAATCAAAACGTGAGATTCATAAAGTTGTAGCTTTAGAAATAAGTGTATCTGGGTACTACTTTTTGCGCTTAGCAGAAGGATCTTAATCGATCACCAAAGTTAAGCAATGTTCCCAACGGCACACATTTGGATGGGTGACCGTTTAGTGGCATAACATCTGAGCGCTTCCGGGCTTCGGATGGCACGTTAAATATTCGGTCCCGGTTGTTATCGATTGATAGCAGTCGTTAAGCCATTTTAGAGGTCCTTGGGCGGTCTGATAAACTCTGACACCAGAGGAAAAAATATTTCAGTCACGTTCCCAGCCGTTGCAGAATTACGTTTTGTTGTTATTCCACAGGAACCGTACAATTTTCCGGGATAAAAAGTACCCTATGTCCTATTCCAGGACCTAAAGTACCTACATACCAAATTTCATCAAGATCCGTTCAGCCGTTATGGAGCTGAGTGGTAACAAACATACATACACACACACGCACGCACAGACTTTCGAATTTATAATATTAGTAGGATTTGTGATCATTACAATCAACCTATTTTTTAACGTAGAAAATAGAGAAAATCTGGTACGTTGCCGACACTAGCGCTTACCTAGTGGCGAAAACTTTTGGTTGCCAAGCTTTCAACACTGATTTTCCCAACCTGTAGACTAGTAGAAGTAACCTTGTCCATGGACGTAGATTCTGCATGGCTTCTGGGACAGTGTTGCCAAATGTACGGACATTTCTTTACACGTTCGGATATTTTATGTTCATACAGTCCGTACACTAGAAGTACGAAAGCTCTTACATGTAGATTACTGATCTTTAAACGATTCTTGATAGTTTTTTTTCTGTACTAATAACAGAAAGTTTACCTTAAATGGTAATTCTTAATTATAGGTATTACCTACGAACGGTGCAGGAATTAAATAAGAAAGGTTAATTTAATTGGTACCACTAGTTGGCCTTTTCACTAGTTTTTTGTCCGCTTTGAAGTAGCACATACAATTAAATGGGAATTTGTTTATTTGAGCCACCACGTTTTTATAATCAGAACATTGCTCATTGTTTGCTCTGAAACTTGAAAAATAGACAATACATGTATGTAAAGTTTTTTTAAGTTTATTTATTATGGATGTTGTAGATTGTAGTATTGTAATTTCTTCATACCTTCAATATTTAATGTCAAATCTAATAAACTATTTAAGTGCATAAACAATATGGTCTTATGAGAAAGTTAAGCTTTTTACCCCTTCTTTAATGTATGGAAACGGTAATATGTAAATCTAGATTTCAATAAAGTTTTTAAATATATTTGTAATACATTTGTACGCGTGCGGAAATTTTCTGAACAGTACAAAAACTATGCTGTTTGGATACAGATTTTTGTAGACACTTGTTTGGCAGCTCTGTTCTGGGGGTCTGCCCTTCGACAGATATGTTCTTGATAAATGTTGGGATGTTGACAATAGTGCTGGAAATCATAAGTGTATTTACTTCTGGCGTATTTTTATAAACTGTAAGCAATTCAAAAAATCACTCATTTTCCTAGATCGTAATAAGGTTTTTATCAAAACCCTTTTCTCCAATAAGTACAAATCACTTCTGTAACGCAGATATGCCGATTTTCTATTGATTATTGCCCTTCTTGAGGTAGCTTCTATTTATTCGGCCCACGGTAGCGATTATCTACGACTTACAGACAGAAAGCCGTCCACCAATCCCCTAAATCTACTATCATAGAGTTAATCTCAGCCTCCGATATGTGGATAGCTTATCACATAGGCCTAAAAGCAGAGAGGCCGCGTTGATGTAGTGGTTAGACTACTCGCCTACCACCTAGGCGAACCAGGTTCGATTCCCAGCGGGCTCGCTCCCGGATTTTCGCACTTGGGAATCGTGCCGTACGATGCCGCTGATTGGCCAGTTTTCTGTGGGATCTCCCGTTTCCCCGGCCCTTTCATTCTGGCGCTGCTCCATACTCACCTCACTTCATCCTCATCGGCTCTCAAGACCTCGATGTTAGGAGCCGCCCAAAACGCTTCACTCACTCACCCTAAAGACGGATATTTGCGAAATACGTCCCACTGGCTTCGTAAAATATGGAAATCTCATCCCTGGGCCCTGACTGGCTAACGTCACAGTGCCTTTTTATACACATCCTGGGTTAGTTGCAGTTGTACTGAGTGTTAGCAGCTGCATTTCGGTATTAACGGTGGTGCCTGATTGGGGTAACCACATCCCGTAATAACTATGGTAACGTAATGTTTTGTCTTTTGTTGTCTACCGTACATTTCGTGAGTAATTTGTACTATGTTTTGTGTCACTTTCATTTCGTTAAAATATTACTGGCCCACTTCATTATGGACACGAGTGTAAAAACTTGCGTGTTAATGTGGTATGAAAAAGTGACATTTCCATCATTATAACTCACAATTTCTGTTAAATTAAATAATAACCTTGGATAAACACTGACGTCAGGATATTTTGGCCAGCTGCAGTGCCCTTGCCTCTTACAGTGCTGTTAGCGTTATTATTTATCTGAACTTCGGTTCACATAGTCAATGACCTAGGATTTTCAGATTCCGTTCGTACAACGGCTGTTGCCCAAATATAGGCCTACACATAATTCTCGAACATAAATCAGTGTACCTCATGTAAAATAGTAGAATGGAGCCACCGGTTATTAGCATCAATCAGCCAAATATACCAGCTACAACATACATTGTTCATTACTCCAATAATGTGAGCTGTATCGATGTTAAGTTCAGTCACAGCCACGAAATCAGATGCAGTGTACGTAGCAATAATTAAAAAGAAATATATTTTGGTGTTAACATCGCAAAATTTTCGCACAGAAAGGCTAAAGAGCTCTATGTTTATAACGTACTTCGAACCACGTGGCCACGAATTGAGTCCGGTAATTCAAGTAGCAGACATATTTTGAATTGAATGTGTGTTAACGCCAAGGGTTTTATGTATAAAATCTAATTTTTTTGGAAAGAGTGGGGGAGGTTAGGGGAAGCCCTTAAGTACTAAATTAATCCAACTACACGTTTAAAAACAACAAGTTTTTCCCATTTCTGCCCCGGATTTGGATTAGGAACGATCAGAAACCGATATACTTCGCGTAAACAATACGCGGGGTGGAAGTTGCATGGCACAAAGTGTAGCGGTCACTTGTTTATTAGGATATTGTAAACTCCGCTACGACCGTCAAGCGATGCTCACGTAATTGGGCTCCCGACAACCGGAAAAAGTGAATAAGCTAAGAATCGCACCCCAGGTAACGCCTTAGGAACTAGGTCTACACGCCTCGCTCGCATTCTGGAGGTCGCGGGTTCGAACGCGGCCGTCTGCACTGGTGGTTGTCTTGGTCCTAGACGGAACCTTACCAAATCCTCACCCGGAGTCGAGACGCCGATCAGTCACGCCGCATAGAATAACATAGGTCATTGTAGTTGTTTCCAGCAGGAATGTAGGTGTGGCTGGAGACGGAGCCGGTGGCAGGTGACTGTGCCGGGGTGAGTGCCCCCGGCGGCGTTGTTGCAGAAGTGATCTGGTAGGCGGGGTGGGGTGGGGTGCGCCGCGTGATTCACCCGCCGCGAACCCTGGGTGGAGGGGGGAGCGGGAGCGGTGGCCTACATGCGGGCCGCTGTGGGTTATCGCGGTATGAGGTACTTCCTGTTGCCCTTCCCCTTCCTCTTTACTCCATTCATCTCCCCACCTTAACGTCCTCACAACTGCGTAACGTTATCCGGAGTTCTATTTAAAAGGCTGCTGATAATAACTTGAATAGTTTGTTACACAAGTGAGCGACAATATAAAAGAAGTTTACCAGTAGTGCTACTTACCTACATGTGTTGTTCACATCCCTGCTTGTCCTTTATTGTGTTTAAAGCTAATGATTCGAAAATACACAGTCGTTGGAAGAAAAAAAACAGTTTCGAAGAAAAGACCACGATATCGTAAAGGCAGTTTTCTTTTGAGAAGTTCCATAAAAATATGTGTTGTTCCCATCTCTGATTGTTCCTTACTGTGTTTGAATGCTTAACGTTATTTTCTGTCCATAACGTATCGCTTCCATATCATCCTGTAAAAAACTTTGCCACATATTAGTCACAGAGTATCCTTGCGTTCACGACGTGACTTCGAAATTACTACAATTACAAAAAACAATTTTATATTTACGTTACTTAAATAGTGTATATAAAAAATAAGCCAATTTCATTGGCCAGCAATTTAAGCGTTACAGTTTCTCTCTCTCTCTCTCTCTCTCTCTCTCTCTCTCTCTCTCTCTCTCTCTCTNGCCTACTTTTGATAATTAGCTCCCAGTCTTCTCTTCTTTAAATGATGATCAGAAATGTTCATTAAGGGCTAGCCAGTAATGTTCTTTAATGCTCAGTGCTGAACGTGTCTGACACATGCGCAGTTGTTTGTTGACAGTTTCTCGTGTGACCTGAAAAACCTGCTCGGTTTTGGGATATCTTTGTTAATAGCCTAACCGAACCAGCTGTAGTCTTGGCTTTTGGGGTTGACTGCAGGGTGTTAGGCTTGAATCCGAGAATCACGGACGAGGCACTGGAGTCGTAACAGGTGCACCAATGTCTGCGTGGGGTGAAAATTAAAATGCATATCGTGACTTAGTCTTGCACTAATTTACATCCGCCAGCACAACAACGAATCTCACGAAATGGCTGGTTGAAGAGGCGAGATTTTCTGTTTATTTACGGAGGCTAACATACGTAATATAATGGGAGGGGATTNACTTCTTGTAATGAAGATGGAAATCCACGTAGGAGTAAACTTTGCAAACGTGGATCAAACTCACAAACTCCCAAATGCGAATCAGGTTTGCTAGATCCGCAGATGGTGTAGTTTTCTCAGATTAGTAAGAGCCTAGAAAAATTTGTGGGAACCTACGCAAAAATATTTACGCTAACCTTAAATCATAGAGTAATGTTAAAATTACAAGGACCCAGCCGTTTTCTCGCGCTGAATCTGCACTCTTATGAGTATAAATATAGCAGTCTATGTGAGTCTTCTTTTTTTTTTATCGAATTGGCGTAAGCGAGGCCGTCATTATTCAGTCAGGGATACAGCTGGGCAATGTTCCACGGCATGACCAGAGGCCATTACGCAATCGATAACCTATTGAGTACGACGGAGTCGAAGAGACAAAGGCGCATTTCGCTTCTAAATGTCATGTGTTTTGAAGGAAAAAAATTATGATTAAGTTGTGATAGCAAATAAGTGCTGTATAATATCTCATCCTATCAAGTTCCACAATGCGCTGTGCTGTAAGAATTCATTTTGTATTATTTTTATACACCTCTCACAATTTGGCATTATTATTTTTTTTATAATAATTTGCCTGTGCCACGTTTTACATCCAGAAATAAAAGCTGTTACGAAAAGGTACAGAGAGGTGTTATTTTATTAATCTACATTACTGTACGCATGTATTCAGTTAAAACTTCTGGCGTGGGTGAAGCTCTGCTTATTTCTGTCTATAGTGTGTGTTTTCTACAGTGACCTCAAGCTACAGTCAAAATTAACGCGCTGCAACGTAATCAAAATTCTATGCAGACACTGAAGTGAACATAGAACAGGAAATTAAGAATTCGCCGTGAATGTCGACTTCTCAGTAGTGGGTTAGCGTAACGGGAGCTTTGCTGTTGTAGAACTCTGTTATCGATTGACCGCATGATGCACTTGGAACTGTCGTCGTGTACGATTGGTTACACTGATGCTAGTTGGTTTAGTACTCTAATGGATACTATCTGCACACCCTTCCGAAATTTGCTACAGTGCAAAATTATTTTGTATAACGCCACAAAAAATGATCCTGATTTATAAGTAACCACGTTATTTGTAGCCAGTAGTAACCAGCAATTAAATGATAAATGCAAAATTAATTGTTGCGTGTTACCACTAAAGAAATTGGAAAGATGGATTTCCATAAAATATTTTATAGCTACCGCTGGATTTTCTTTCCTCTTCCTCTTGGTTGATTTGTAGTCGTGCCGATGTAGTTTCTAACACGTTTAACAATTTTTAAGTTTGTTTCCTTTAATTTTGCGTGTGGCGAGATCCTCGTGCACGTGTTATTTCTCGTGATGAGGTGTAGATGTAGAACCAATTTACATTTATAAACATAGCGCTGTATATTTCCGATTTCAGACCTTTTATTACAGCATCTAAGACTTGGTGCATAAGATGAGTAGCGTCTTTAAAACCAGCACTATTAGATTGCAATTTAATCAAATCTTATATTCCATTAATTAAATTCTAAACGGCATTGAACATATTTTAGCTGTGTTATGACTAAAAAATTGATCTCTAGCTATAATTGTATGTATTACGAACTGAAACTTAAAAACATTATTGCTCGTATCGTTCACATCAGGTCATTCATATTAGTTGCAAGAATTGGCGGTGGTGGGGTAGGGGAACGAAATCACCAACAACATAGATTTTTCGATTTATCTGTGAAGTGTTTCCGGGAGAACTTGACGTGAAAGACGTAGTGCAGAAGTGCGAAAGTGTGTGTAACTGCACGGGGTTTGGCAAGTCATGGCAGGCGGTATTTCAGTCGAATATACATTTAATGTACTATATAAATGACAAAACCTTAACAGGAGGATACGTCACTGCTCCTAGTGTTGCACACTGTTGACACTCTTGCATTGCACTGTAGCGTGCGTAACCCTTCGTGCAGGAACATTTTCTAAATGTCAATCAATATAATGTTTAAATTAACGGTTTTAACAATAATATTATTGCCACTTTATGTTCGGATTATTTGAATTTATAATAGAAACAACTGTTTTTCTGGCACATCGCTATATATTCCACTCTCATCGCTGGAACCAAGAAAAATGAATGTTACGAACGCATTGCATACCTTAAAGGAGAGTAGGAAAAGTATATAAAATGCGGTAGCAACGTAATGGGAGCCAGAGAACGAGAAGCAGTGGGGGAGAGAGAAACCAATAGCTATTGTAGTGTCGCTGTCCTTGATCGCGACATCCGCAGGATGGTGCCATCGTGCGACGAACGAGTATACAATTTGCATAGTAACTTTTATGGATTCTGCCC
>NQII01000918.1:322965-422379 GCA_002778355.1 Clitarchus hookeri | reverse complement strand
ATATAAAGCTAGCATCTCGGGATTTCAACCCCTTAATGTTTACATTAGTTATTCATTTCAACTATTGCAAAAGAAGGAATTTTTGGCCTGGCATGTACTTGCTAACACCTAACAGTAACTTTCACAGTGGAGCCAATGCCGTAAATAAACGCGTTTACTCGGCATAGGGCCAGTTGTATCAACATGGCGTCTATTCTATGGTCAACTACCATCATGTTAGCTTAACCCTTTACTAAGATCCAAACTGTGTTGTATCACCACATTTATCTCTTTGGTTAGCCACCAGAGGGTTGAAAGGTTTGGTGGTTCTTTTATACGCATGTTGGCAATAAATGCACTGGAAATCCAGTGTTTTATGATGAGAATTTGGACGGTGTTGGCCAGAGCGCAGTGTTTATTAATTTTTTAAAAGTGATATTTACAAAATATACTGTATGCAAATAATCACTTCTGCTTGTGAGATGTCAAATATCAATAAATAAACACATAGATGCCCTAGAAACGACAAAACATAATTTTAAATTAGTGTTATTTGTTGTGTTTTGTAAGAATTTCTTTCTGCAGTGTCTATATTTCAAAATTGCATTCATGATCTTGTGCTACTGCGACTTGAATATTGTCCGTGATGTACTCCAAGTTACAAGCGTAAATTCTAAATACCTGACGTAATTCAAGACAATTTTAAGAGTTTGAATAAGATATATGCTGATGTCACTTGCATCATTAAAACTTTTAAAATCTGTACCATCTATCTTTTGTTTGCTGTTCACACGAGACGAATATTTTTCGATTTGTTATGAAACGAGTTGTTTAAACTCGATTTGCATTGTCTGAATTTGTTTACTTCAGAAATAGAATGTGGTGGCTATTAATTTATAGCGCATTGCCGTTTTTAAGACGCTATCAAATGTTAATTAAATAAAATCAATACTATTCATGTGAACTTAGCACGATCCTACAGTTTGTTTACATCATATTAATAATTTTGTATGTAAACTTAGCATCCGCAATTTGATATTTTCATAT
The DNA here is from genome assembly GCA_002778355.1 of Clitarchus hookeri. NCBI lineage: Eukaryota > Metazoa > Arthropoda > Insecta > Phasmatodea > Phasmatidae > Clitarchus > Clitarchus hookeri. The sequence continues at coordinate 421,353 of NQII01000918.1, read as the reverse complement.
TTTACTCATAAGTTACAGTATTTCTTATTAAAAGTTAAATTTAATGTTCTTAAGATTTAATGTATAAAGAATCGTTAAATTAGGTCAAACAGTGACTATTATCAACATTCGTTCTCCCATCTAGGACATATAATTAATCTCGCAATTTCCTGCTATAAACTTTAATTGAATTCACTAATGTTAGAATAGATTGTTTTAAATAACCGTAGTAACATATGATGCAATTTACAGCTGAATGATGTAGCTACTCAAAACATTATAAGCCACTGTATTCATTCTTGCTCTCGTCTAGAAGGATAAGACAAAAAATATAATGAAAACTTGAAAATAATTTAGGATTTAAGTGAAACTTACACGATGTAATGTTCCTTTCGTGTGGCAAATACGTTGTAAAAGCCGTGGTGTGATTTCACACACAAATTACAAGCTATTAGCATTTCTCCTTCTAAACATTAGGCCTAATTTGCGAGACATTTTTTCGTTACTAACATACCTCGATGAAATTTAACAAAATTTTATTCTCACAGAATGGACAAATTTTGTTGTGAACTGTGCAAAAGTTATTACAAATTTTCAATGATCAGTTTATAACACAGCATTTTAATTGTGAATTTGCTTGGTTAAGAGGACACATTTTTCAAAATAAAACATAGATTTACACAATTTGCTTTCTTTCTCNAATTGTGAATTTGCTTGGTTAAGAGGACACATTTTTCAAAATAAAACATAGATTTACACAATTTGCTTTCTTTCTCTTTGCAGACATCCTCTTATCTCTAAACCAATAAGTCTATCCACGTCCAAATAGCTCAAAATATTACTTCATTAAAATAACGTTTCAGTACTCACAATTATCAGTATAGTCCATTCGCGGTTTCTTCACACTTTTTTTAACTAAACCTTTGAAAAATCACACCATGCTTGGTTGTCACAAGCTTTTTAAACTTCTGTTAATATGAAAATACCTTCGTTAGATAGAACTTTTACTTTTATTTTATATATAAATTATAATATTTCATTTATAATTATTATGAATAAAAACAGAGAGAAAATAGGTGTGTTGGTAATGCCTAGTAAGAACTAGTTCTTATGCAAAAGATCATTNATATGAATAAAAACAGAGAGAAAATAGGTGTGTTGGTAATGCCTAGTAAGAACTAGTTCTTATGCAAAAGATCATTACACTGAGTGCGCACGAATGCAGTGCACCACCATCCCTTGGTGAAATTTTCTATACTATGTTAAACTTTGTTTGCATGAAGCGGAGTGATATCATGGAAGTAGAACTTTAGCAGGACTTCAGAAAAGTTGGAAGTAACTGTGAATGGGCTATAATCGCGCGTCGAAAGAGTCGTCCTTATCCTTGTTTTCATTCTCGCTATCCGCCCGGATCAATGCTCAACCGGATATCCCACGACCGAATAGCTAACAAGAGAATAAAACCTCCTGATAGCAGTAACATGAGCTCGTACAAGCATTTTAGGCGTAACACGAGAATAAGTTTTATCCAGAGCACTAACCCATAATAGTACAACTGGTCCATAATGCCTTAATGGTTTAATGAGTTTGTCATAAAATATAAAAAGATGAATAAAGTTACGTTATACACAAATATTTTTCAATGGACAACTTGATTCGTTTACTCAATGCAACAAATGTTATAAATATCGTTAATAGATAAGTTCTACAAAGCCAGCCATAATGCCACGAAGAGGCCGATAATGCTTAAGCGGGAAAAGGGAGATAATCTACTCCTACGCAATGTCCATCACACACTTCTAACTGGAAGCCACTCACTATCGGTGACAATGGGTACGTACACGTCAGCGACGTCGAGCTGCTTCGATTCCTGGCTTCCATGGTAATTTATTACGTCTTTCTGTCCTTATTAGCGTGGTTGTGGCGTGGGTTTCCGCTGATGGCATGTTTCGTCGCTTGGCAGAATGTTTGCTTATATCCGCGCCCTCGGCACTTTGCTTGTTTGACGTTGTGGCTTGCGGAACTGTTCTCGCCTGGACTTGGAGCCTGTGTGCAAACATCTGCTGAGATTTGCCCTGTACATTCGCATCATCCGCACGGAGCTCTAGGCACCGTCCCGCGACAGTGTACTAGTTGCACTACTCGCTCCCACCAAGGTGAACCGGGCCCAGTTCCCGGCGGGCTCACCTACATTTTCGCATTTGGGGAACGTGGCGGGCGTTGCCGTCGGCCAGCGGGTTTTCTCGGGCAGCTCCCATTTCCCCCGCCCTTGCATCCTCCCGCTGCACCATCTTCACCTCATTTCACCCTTCACCGGCGCTCAAGACGCCACCACTAAAACGTAGCTCGGCAGTTGACGCCACAGGACGCGTGTAATGGACTCCTTGCTGCTCGCTTGTGAGTGGTCGGAATACACTCGGTTTCCCTAGGCTGCACAGTGTTACTTGCTCCTGTTGCGTGCACCGAGAATGTACAGCAGTTAGCAAGCCCCAGCTTACCTTGCAATACTTCACCACACGCCACTGAATCTATTATAGTGCTACCGCGTGTCGGGCAATGAAAGTAGCCGACGAAACACGAATGAAAATGCTTACGGCTTCCTTCCTTTCGTACTATTCTTTATGGCCAATGCTATTATAGGATGTTCACCGTAAACTGAGCACTTTTGAAAGCCTTGCTTAAGATTTACTTGTTTGCACATTATGTATACTTCCCACTAATATGTCAAATTAACATTGCCATGGGCCTGATCACTTTATTCAGGCGTCGGCCAAGCGAATCTGTGAAATCATTAGGAAAGTACATTGTTTTACAAATGCGCCCATTCTTACATTTGTATGCATTAAAAAAATATGATGCTAAATAAATCATTTTAGTATCCACAAATGTTTACTCAACAATTACAATTCAACATTAAGATACGGGACTACTTTCTGTGTGTTGTTACCAACTTTACTGCCAGTCAATGTGCCCGTTAAAATACACGGAGGCAGGGATAGAGACATTTTTCAAAGTGCTTAGTTTACTGTAGGTTATGATGAATTCACCATTTGAAAGTNCACGGAGGCAGGGATAGAGACATTTTTCAAAGTGCTTAGTTTACTGTAGGTTATGATGAATTCACCATTTGAAAGTCGCATGACTGTGCGCTGCACAGCCGCGGGCTTCATTAGATTCGCTGCACGTAGAGATGATGCAACTTTCTATACCTGTTCATAGAACCTCGCCATTGCTGTCCGTTAGACATCCACCTACCTACCGCACAAACTGTGTATCAGAGTTGTTCGATTTGTAATATTGTTCAGAAACTGTTTTCTTTCGAGAAGGAATCCCATTTTAGGTTGATGNCATTGCTGTCCGTTAGACATCCACCTACCTACCGCACAAACTGTGTATCAGAGTTGTTCGATTTGTAATATTGTTCAGAAACTGTTTTCTTTCGAGAAGGAATCCCATTTTAGGTTGATGCGAAATACAACTTCTGAGGCGTCTCGCACATTGCAAACATTAATTTGAATCCCTTAAGATGGCAAAAAAACGGCATTTTCAGACTGCCGTGTCTTATTATACTTGAATATCTGTAAAACTTGCAGAGGTGGGGCCCTGCATTGAACGTTCCCACAGTGCGTACACCAGTGAAATCGTTTAAGGATAAAATGCACCGGAAAGTCATATATTTACCTGATTTTTGTCACAATTTGTTTTTCAAAGTATTTTTCGAAATGTTTGAACAATAAGATATAAATAATAATTTTGAACACCTTACTTTGTTAGATTTTCACTACCTGTATTATTTTCGGAGCACTGGTGTAAGATGAGAAAGAATATATTATTTTTTATCTTCCACCAGTGTTCTGAGAATAATGAAGACAGCGAATATCTAACATTTTAAGAAGGTGTTCGGGTAAATATACCGCTTTCGCGCGCCATTCCCCTCAAGTTGCACAGTTACATGCTGCACTTTCACACTTTCAACTTTAATCAGTCAGAATTGAGCCAAATCAGTGAAAACAGTGAGAATTGAGTAACTGATAATCAGTGCCTGATAACTAATTAATATAAAGGTTGAATTTCACTAATTTATTCGTGATTTCTCACTGAATGTCAAGAATGCCACTGCTATAAATCACTTGTCGCCAGTTAATTTGCTTGATTCGTCGGTCAGCAGTAGCTTATCAACTGACTTTCAGTGAACGTTATTTTAGTGATTGATATTACTGATTCGGATTTAGAGTGCACGGACGTGCCAGTCTCGCCTTTTATCACTCCTTTGCGTATTTGCGTGGAACTCGGAAAACAGCTCCAGCTAGGCGGGAGCCGGTATTCCGTCTTCTCGTTGCTACCAACTGGACCATCGTCGCACGGTCGCAAACCACTCCGACCAGACAGAGCGGATGGCAACTACAGCCAATCAGAGCTCTTCACCCCGCTTTTACGTTACAGTCTATTCACGGTTTCTTCATACTCTTTGAATCTAACGTTTGAAAAATCACCCCATTTATGATATGATTGGTTGTTTCCTAAATATGTCATGTATCACAAGCGTTTTATACGTGTGTTAACATAAAAGTACCTAATATATTATTAAATCGAGTTTTTACTTGCACAAATTAGCCGACCTCCTTTGGCGCAGTCGGTTGATGCGCCGCCGGTCTGGGGTGCGGGAGGTTCTGGGTTTGAATCCCAGGTAAAGCATGGGTGTTAGTTTAAGTTAGGACATAAGTAAGTTTGTAAGCCATCCCCTGATTAGCCTTCAGGCATAACACCTGGGGACGTTAATATGCCCTTTCCAATCCAATCTACAAATTATAATATTTAATTTTTAATTAATATGAATAAAAACAGCGATAAATCTGTTTGTTGGTAACGCCTAGTAAGAAATAATTCTTTTGCAAAATATTGTTACACTGAGTGCGCATTAATATAGTGCGTTGGACTCTGGTGCAATTTTCTAAGCTTTGCTTGCATGAGGCGAAGGAACATCCTGGAAGTAGAAATTTAGCAGGGCTTCAGAAAAGTTGGAAGTAACTGTGAATGGACTATATCCTCTTTGCCTGCTCTACATAAGGGTTGACCGATCGTAATTTGCTTCACCCAGACAACGCCGGTATTTCTCACAATTCAGCACGTGGTGTCATAGTCGACCATAATGGTTTCATAATTTGTTTTATAAATCATCTTTGAGAGTTTCATCGAAGAAACTCTGCAGATGTAAATATAAGAGGAAATAAATAACATGAGCGGGAAATGTCAACATCCAATCGAATAAGTTTGAAGGAATGAAATCTAAGTTCCCAAAAGCTTCTGTTATTTTCAGTACAGTCTATTCACTATTTTTCACACTTTTTGAATCTAATCTTTGAAAAATCGCCCTATCTATGATGTGTTTGGTTATTTCTTAAATATGCCATGTATCACGAGCTTGTTATACTTCTGTTGACGCAAAAGGACGTTATTTTTTAGTTACATTTAACTTTTACTTAAATTTTGTCTATAAATTTTAATATTTTATTTAAAATTAAAGTGATAAAAAACCGTGAGAAAACCGGCGTGTTGGTAATGCCTAGTAAGAAATAGTTCTTATACAAAATATTATTATACTGAGTGCGCACGAATTCGGTGTGTAGTCCCTCTAGGTGTAGTTTTCTAGAATTGTTCAAACTTTGTTTGTATGAAGCGGAGGATTATCCTGGAAGTAGAACTTTAGCAGAGCTTCAGAAAAGTTGGAAGTAACCACGAATGGACTATACGCAGATAACGCAGACGTTCTGATGATGTGTTAATTGCTGCCTGTGAAATCCGCTCAGCTCACTCTCGTCAGGTTGGCGTGGTCTGCGACTATGTGAATCCACCTTTACTGCCCGGACGTTGTTACCAGAGAGGTTCGCGCACCACTTACAAAGTAGCCCACGACAAAAGTAATGCCGCGTGTGTGGGTGTATTGTAGGGTGGAGTAACGCCTATTAGGCGACATCCGTAGATAAGCTGTTATCTTCGGACCATGAGGTTCCGGGCTAGAATCTCGAGCAAACCATACATATGTTTTTTTACGTGTAACTTAAGATAGTTTAATGTGTAATTTGTGAGACATCCCCTGATTAACCTTCCGGCATAAGAGCGGGAACATAGGCATAAGAGCGACGGCTTTTAAAAAGCTCCGTAAAAGAACCCGTGAGGTAGTAGTCTTATGGCGTGAGGCCCGTAAGTGCTCATCCTCTCTGACGTCGTAAAGGAAAGTAGAACATTTGGTAAAAGAGATAAGGAATACGTTTTTGGAAGACGGATGCACTCCAAGGAAACCCATCGGCTATCAACTACGTCCGCCACATTGGCAACGTGCGATAGTCCGGGCTCGGATCCAACGCACGGGCACGAACCCTCCAGTCCTACGAGGTAAACGTGGAAGCTGTATAACATCTTCCGCTTGTCTTTTTTCCCAGCGTGGGGTCAAACCATCGACTATTCCCCTTCGCTGGTTATCGCCTACGGATCACACGATCTGGATTTGCGAAGCTGTGCCAAGAAACAGAGCGTGAAGATTACAAACTCTGTAAATAAACCTACTATTTTCGACGTGACCTCCCACGACGCCCGACAGCCGTGCACCAACGCGATGACGGACTGATTCGACGTCGTTTACGAAACTCGTGAGGCCTCGCGAACTGGTGAAGTGACGTCATACATCCTCCCGATCTCTCACTTCTCATTGGTTGCCTGACTGCCGTATGACTACGGGAGTTGATTTTACAACACGTTTCAGGAATCTTGCGCAACTTTGTTAATACATTATATATTATTACCAGATACAAACTACCGTCAAGAAATATAAACATCTCGTTCGCAGGCTATATGACACGTCTGGAACTTCATGTCACAAAAATACTGAGTTTTTTAGCTAACCCGTGATCAAGACTGGTTATGAATGGAGTTTTCAGATAACCAAAATTACCATTCTGCAACAAGGAACAGATCCGGTGGAACTGGAAGCCACACCATCCCTTTCGCCGTGCTCGGGTGGTTGTTAAATATTTTATTTTAGAAAGTCTGGAACATGACTGCACAACTTTATTGACCGTGAGAGCCGAATTGCGATGGTCTGTTAATGTCTGGCACCCTCTGATCCAGCTTGTCTTAACAGTACCCGAGTGACCGAGCACGGAACATTATGGGTCGGTAAGCTAAGCTTAAAGTAAGAGTATTAATTTGTTAACATCTCTAATCATTTTAATCACTAATTTATTCAGGATAATTAAAATAATTGAAAAACATGTTTTAACTGACACGTACGTTATGTTGAGACAACTAAGAACAGCTTACAACTAGCAGTGTTTAAACATTATTTCAAATATTTAACAAAATATATAATAAAGAGGAGGGGAGCGGCTTTACCACTAATGGGTGTTCATATGGCCGGACCGGGATTAGAACCCAGGTCCTCCCAAATGGGAGTTCATATGTTTACCACTGCAACACGTCAAAACATTTGCAGAGTTGTAGCAATGTTACAGCGGAGACATGTTGCCCGTACACTTTTGAGATTAACCTTTAAAAATATTTCCACCCCATAACTAAATAATTTACATTTTAATATGAACGTTAGCTCGCACTGCTACCGTAATGTTGTAATGTTGACAGCGAAGTTTTAAAATTGGCGGCCAATGTAAGCAGTGTATTTTAGTTTGTACATATTATAGCTAGAATTTGCGTAATCGTAGCATATTATATTACGTTTGTTTATAAGAATTAAAAGTTACATGATCGACGCATTGTTGCAATGTCAACGTTAGTTTTTACGTGTAACGGAAGAATATATTAGACCAAGATACTTTTTTTTTTATTAACCGTAACGTCTTCACGCACAAAAAGACCTTAGAAACAATGAACTCTGTGTTTTGGTAGGAGCGCATGTTACCGGAATGTTGAAAACTCAGCGTGCCTCACATTCTTCCCCTCACAATGTCCATTTATTTTTTAAATATAGCACTACTGTTCAAACATTTGCTGGCTGGTTTTATAGCCGTGCGCGTCTCAACGCGGAAGATGCATCTTTGACTTTCTTATCGCGTCTGCCGGAGCTCGAGTCCACACACACATTGTTGGTAAACACGGCGGTAATGGCGGCCGCAGAACGGGCCTCATTTATTCATGCGCGCGGCCGGCAGATAAAACGGCGCCCGTGAATAATATCCCTTTCACGTGCGCTGCCCGCGTCGCACCGTGTTCCCGGAAACACGGTCGGGGGAGGGTGCCCGCGTGTTTGGCATACGGAGCGGGCGGTGTTGCCACGCGTCGCGCATGCGCGCTGTTGCCGCCCGCCTCACGTCACGCACGGCTGGTTGGGGCGATGGCCGCGCCGCGGCGCCTCTGCTCCACTGCCCGACTGAAGGCCGAGATGGGATGCCGCGCCGTAAAAAAAAATATAACCGTAACGCTTCTTGTGGCTTTCCGCTTTCGCTTTTCTAAGTTTGGTTTTATAATGGCAATACGTTCTGACTCATTCCGTAAATAACAACGGATCGGCACAAGGAACCTAGTATTGTGTATCGTGATGTGGGAATACAGGCATGTCTATTCTACAGCAATTCAGTGTATAACATAATAGAAGCTGAGAATGAGGCTGGGCTAAATGCTATGAGTAAAACCTAAGAAAAATATACATACATGCAGTAAGAGGATGGCCTCCTCTATTATTATCATTAGGGTGGGAGGTTTGTTATTTGTGTTATTCCATCCATGTGATATTATTTTCCATACATAACAGAACTTAATTAATATAGATTACATAATACAAGGTTTCATAATTAATATATATATGGTTATGCATCTACATAATGTAAAGTTAGCAGTTATTTTTCTCATCCTCTTCTTCTCCGTGCTAGGCTACCAGTGTCCAGGAACACGTCTCCATTAGCCCACACTAAAACAAAAGAAAAATGAAGGAAAATGAAACAAGATATGTTCAGAATGTAATAATATAGTTTTTTAATATTTATGATTTAAGTATTCTTCTATTGAATAGAGTTTTGAGTTGGAGAAACAAATTTCGTGTAGATGTAAAGGTTTGATGAAAACCTGACTGACCAGTGTAGGAAGGCCTTTTTTGTATCAATTTTAATTATATTGAGGGTGTATAAATGTGGTCTTATACCTGTAACAGAATTAATTTTTCTCGTATAGATTACTGCTCTTGGAGATTGTCCATATGTAAACCATAAAGAGTATTTTAGGCTGAAGATCTCAATATTAAACGCTGTTCCGCGAATTGTAATTTACTTTAACGTCGTTTCTGATGTTTTGTAAAAATACAGATTATAAATTCGATTTTCAAGGGTAGAAGGTGCTTCTCCCTTTTAGTATTTTAGTTAGGCTTCTTTCATTCACAGTGCATTTTCTATCTCATTTTTGATAAGGAATCATCTCCCGAAATATGTCATGTGAATTTTCGGTCGATCCATGCATAAGACGCAAGAAGGGTGCTTCCGAGGCCTACAAAGCCAGGAGCGATAAATGCGACCTAGATATGCGCATAATATGCTGTATCGCCTCTATGCACAAGGAACTAAATTGGCGTGAAGCCTTTTTTTTTTTTAGCAGCCGGCTTCGATGATACTGTTACAAGACGTCAAAAGGGCGTATCCGAGTTAGTGAAGGATGGATATCGTAATAAAAATAAAATAACTAAATTTGATTTTAGTTTATTCACACAGCTATTGTTTACAACATTAATCTATCTATCTCCACGATTACTCTTTTTATTTATCAAAGAGTGCAGTATTTAATGTCTATCTCAACTCTAATTAAAGTCCTTCTCTGTGTCTCTGTTTGGTTATAGTCAATTAAATCACACTCGTCATTAACACATACTCAGTCTGTCTGTTGCCATTATCTGAAATGTCTTTCACCCACGCATCCAGTCCAATGGTGCAGCTTGCCGGTCGCACTCTTCACTGCACCGATGCTCGCAGTTGCAGATTTTCCTCCCGCTGGTCACTTCCGGCACCACTCGTTGCTTTTCTCGCTCATCGTCAATCGTTTAACGCTGCACAATCGCCCAAACTCCCGACTGTTATCAACTCCCGGCTCGGAGGTCAGATGCACTTTTATAGTATCAGCAGCCAATATTTGGAATATTCCCCGCACCCCGAGTCACGCTAAGAGAGGGAAGGACGATCAAATAGAGAACATTATTCATATAAATGCAAAAATTCAATATACTGAAGGTCAGGAGCATGCGAGCCGCAAAAGGCTTATCACGGCGCCAGGCGGAAGAATTGCGCGGCCGCACACTTTATAATTTAAAACTCAGATAGGATTATCGCTCGTCTGTCTTTCAAACATCTCTTAGTGACTCGCCACTAGCTATAATATCACCACTCTGTTCTCTTCCGCTCGCTCGCGTGGGCAGGTCAGGGAAACGAGCGCGTAACAATACTTTCAGCTGTGGTCCTATAGTTTTGTAGTGCAAAATAAAAACAGATTATATGAAAACGCCCTTTATTGCCTTTCTAGAGCTAAAAAAAAAACCATTTGAAATGGAGATAGAAATAGAAATTTGTCTTGTGACGTGAAATGTTGTTGAAATTATATTAGTAACCAAACATCGCTAAAAATTATTTTATATATATATATATATATATATATATATATATATATATATTACGGGTATTCACTGAAGCTTTGTTCATCGTCTGTCAGGCTAAGAAGACTGCATCTGTAATTTTCGAATGAAAGTTGTTCAAGTTAATTTTAATTATTCAAGACGATGCTCCGTATTAAATAACTTAATTTTCTAATGCAACATGTTAGGCTACGTCGCTTTTCGTTCATAGAATGTAAAACTGGTAGTTCTACGTGACGTTAAATTGCACTTCTAGATACCTCGACAATTTTTTTAATGGATGTCTTGCATAGATTGTGCATTGTGAAAAATAAAAAATTGCTTGAAATTTAATTCAGATTACTTATTGCTCTTCTTATTTCATCGATGATAAGGAATGTTTGTCATCCCTGGCCCGTATTCAGTACGCAAGGTAAGTGAGCCTCTTTCTGACCGACTACATTTAGATTGTTTTTATCGAGCGTTTTCCACCTTAAAGTAGGGTGGTCCGTCCGTTAAGATACTAATTAACCTCTGTACATAAAAATACCTGCATATATATTATAATTTCGTTTTTGTGAATCATTTTAAGCTAACCGTTTTAAAAGTTAACTTATCCACTCTCTGTATTATTTTATACGTCCTTGTATGCATAACCTCAGTATTGCTATAAAAACAGAACTCGATGACAACGGAAATAATGTGTGTCTGGTCCTGTAATACCGAACTACAAAGAATACAAGTGCTCGAGGCGGTCGCCTAATGAGGAGAATGTTTGTGTGAGTGAGGCGAAAATCGATGAAGCGCTATGGTCGAAGCCGACCGGCGTATGTAAAACGGTATCGCCTATACGCAGAAGCCACTAAACTATTTACTATCATTGATGCACATCATCCAAGTGTGTTCTAAGTGACGGTGTTAAACAGCTTTTGGAAATAACAAAGAAACGCCGAAAGATTGTCTGTGAACATTTTTTTTTTTTGTGTATACGTAGCTAAAAACAGGTGCTAGAGTCCATTCACGGTTACTTCATACTCTTCTGAAACCCTGCTGAAGTTCTACTTTCAGAATTTTTCTCCACTTCATGCAAAGAAATCTTAACCAAATCTAGAAAATTGCACCTAAGCGACTACGCACGGCATTCATGCTCACTCAGTGTAACAATATATTTCATACGAACTATTTCTTACTAGACATTACCAAAATACCTATTTTCTCCCGGTTTTAATTTATATTAATTATAAATAAAATATTGTAATTTATAGCTAACTGAATTAAAGGTATAATTTAACCAAAACTAAGGCACTCTATGTTAGCAGAAGTATAAAATGCTTGTAATACTTGGCATATTTAGGAAAGAACCAAACACGCCATACATGGGGTGATTTTTCAGATGTTCTATCCAAAAAATGTGAAGAAACCGCGAGTAGACTGTATCAGATTATACTGATGTGACTTCAAGAGCAAAGCAGTGAGCTATTGTAATAAGACGTGTAAGTAACAATAAAGCTTTCTAAATGTCTGAAAAGCCAACATGCTGAGAAATTTGCCCAGTTTCAGCGGAAAAATCATTTCATAATAAGGAGCAAACATTTGACACCAATGAGAAATGTGCTTTTTATATATAAAATTAAGGTGCGACATGTTTCCAGTGTGGTTGAAGCATGTAATCACAAGGATATTGTCCTTGCGGTCGTTGGTGTGCTTTCGGATATACTTTACAATGACACTGATATTCGTACAAGAAAGTGAATCTAAATAAAAACCTGACGTAAAAAAATATCGCTAATTAAAATAATAATGATTAAAAATAATTGGCGTGCTTGCAGTGTACAACACACACGTACACAGATAGAGAGAGAGAGAGAGAGAGAGAGAGAGAGAGAGAGAGAGAGAGAGAGAAAAAAAAGGGGGGGGGGATTTACACATGTAACTTTACTGTATTTTTGCAATAGAAAAATGAGCATTCATGAGGAACACATCTAATGTTTTGTTATTTATAGTGGTAGGCATTGTCTATCAAGTTATTTCATGGTACCGACAAAATATTTGTAGTACTTTCATGCATTTAAAATTAGTTAATGTGTAGTAAATGTAATCTTTTACGTTGGCTACTCCAGTGTAATATCTTGCTAACACTCAGGCGATTGATATTTATATGATAAATGAAATATTTCTTTTAAAATTGACCGCTGTACGACTATTGTACTTACACATCCAATAAACTGAATGTGGTGAAAAAATAAATGTGGACAAAACACTCGTAAAAAATGTTTTATTAATGGATAGTTCTAACTATTGCTTTCGAAAATGTGTACTGCATTAAAAAAATATAAATGCACCCTTATAAATCTCAGCTACGCAAGTAAAATGTTAAACTTTCATTACCTAAATTTTACTACGTACTAAGAGGTACATAAATAGAGGGTTACCGATGTAGATGTCCCGTCTCTTGTTAGGCGATCCGTTCACACTACATTTTATCCCTAGTGGATGTTCAGTCTTTTTGTTCCCAACGCGATAGATGAAGACAAGCCGTTGGCATTAATCGTTATGTGACGATGGCTGGCTGTTATACGCTGGAGAGTGGAATGTTTTGAGGGAGAACGAATAAGTAAATTGCTGTTATCCAGAATATTCGGAAACTCAGTGCCCTAACTTCAGACAGTTTCTTTGGACCAATAGTAACACAAAAGCCGTACACACCTACATCCCGAAACGTATTTTTATTTATTATATAATTGTGTTCATAGTTATGGAGTGCAACGTCTGTTGGTGTTATTTCTTACGACATCAATTATTTTATTTCTTTTAGTAATTGAGTTTTACTACACGTGAGAGACGAAATAGTAATATTGTATTTCTGAAAACTAAATATTTATAATGTATATTTTAATACAAACGGCCGAAAACGCCATTATGTAATGAATATTGGCAAGTTGAATTGTGTTTGTCGGAATAATACTGTAACATGCAAAAAACCATGGGATACGGGTCTTAAATCGTGTATGCCCTCCTCTACCTAGCCAAGTGAAATGCAGCAACTCGTCGTGGCATCGATCTCTGTGTAGAGATGTTGACCCATACCGTCTGGGTAGCTACCCACAGCTCCCTGCTATTTGTAGGTGCAGGATTTTGGATGCGAATGTACCACCCCACCACGTCCCATAAAATGGTCAATGGAGTTCATATCTGGGGAACAAGGTCGCCACAAGACTCGTTGAAACACTCCAAAATGCTTCTAGAACCAATTGTGGACAACGTGGGCCAATCACACGGTGCATTATCCTGCTGTAATATCTCGTCGTTGTGGGGGTACGTGAAGTCCACTAAGGGATGCAATTCAATGCCGCGACCAGTACACAATCACTCACGCGATGTGAGAGCACGACATATACAGATTGCGGCACTTCCAAGACGTAACGGAACGGTGGTGCCACTGCCTATTACCTTTACATTCTGCTTTCCCAAAATGTTTGGCATGTCAGTGTATAGCGATGCGTTGTTTGGTGTGGAAGCTCTCCGGACTGAGTGTGGTGACGGCGAGGCTGCTGGCTGCACGCACCACCTGCTCTCACCCTCCAAGGACGCTGCTGGAACAGCTGGAGTCTGGAGACCCTCCAAGACCTGGTGGCTGGAGAACAACATCCGCCAGGCGCCGAGATCCACGCACCTTTAAGGGTGGCATCTTTCACCACTAGGCAAGTTGAAATACCCTTCGTCCTTCGCTGAGCAGTATTGTCAAGCAGCATACACGTACACTCCTGCATTCTCCTGGCCATGGGTTCTCAACCTAAATATGCGTCTACACGAGGCAAAATGGATTTCGCACGAGGTCTCGCATAAAGAATCTCACGAGAAAATATCAAGAAAATCGCAGAGAATCGAGTCTACAGATCATACTTGCAGCAAAATACATCCTTGCATGTGAAACGTTAATGGCCTCGGAATAGTCATAATTTTAATAATTAAATTTCGTGAACACACGCTGTTTTAAAGCAGTGGCTATTAAATAAAAAACACGATATTTCTTGTAATTGTCCACCAATCTCACAAAATTATCTAAATTTCTAAATAAAAATTTTGAAATATTTCTAGCCTGATTCCTTTCTGCTTTATATTCTACTCTTCTTCTACCTCTTTTATTGTTTTATAGGTGGTCACATGGCTAGCAGAGAACAACCGATAGAATCACTCGTTTCGTGCAAAATTCCCCTAAAAATAGGACATGCTGTGTCTTGTGCTTTTGTGCGAGATCTGCCTTGCGCGGGATATTCTCGCATGAAATTTAATGTGAGAGCGCCATCTTGCACGGATTTTGTACGTTTCTTGTAAAAGTTGCCTATGATTTTGTTCGGTATTTTTTAAAGAATGGTCTAAACAAGACTTAAATTTTTCGCTAGTTTCTTTTCACATTTCATCTGCGGCTTTTTGGTGTCGCTAATCGTTTAATTTTTTTTTAAAGCGTAGACAAAACATTTTATATACTGTTATATTAGTGCCCTTTGCTTGACTGTCTTCTTATTCTGTTGTAGGTTATTATAAAGTTAAGTCTCCAGGTGTACAATGTAAAATTTAAGTAGTTAAGTCTGATTGCACTATTTCCAAATATCACATGCATTGACTAGCCAGCCAACATGGCGCTACGAATCTTCTGCCATCAGGGAATGGATTACGATGTTGCTTGTCTAGCGTTGTGAAGCTGGACGTGGGAGACAAGGCACTGCCAGCTAACTTTATGTAGATAGGGTGAAGCAAATAGAGCAAGTAGTGTTCTCTGCTGTATTTGAATGAAATTCTTGCAGTTCGGAACCTTAATCGCGAATCGAGTACTAGAGTACTTGGTATAAAATTCACTGGGTTTTACGTCACTCGAATATTCATTTCCAGTCTACAATTTGCATAACGACTCACTGCTCAAATTCTTACCTAATAAGTCAGCGTAAAGAAAATATTATGCCATAGTATTTATTATATATTATATCTGATACGTTCGATTCAGTAGCTCCACCGCATATATCACGGGATAAAACGACGTTAACAGTCAGTAAAGCTAAAGAACGCTAAGTTCAATCCACAATTGTGGTCCTCCACATGCATAATATAAAAATTGTGGAGTAACAAAAAAAAATGCATTATTTAAATACGTTATAAATTCAGTGGTTAGCCTCATTAACACCTCCGCTTTTATGCCGTAAGGGTAACGGAAAATTAACTAAAATAAACGTTTATTGCTGACTGTCTCTGCCATTTTCATGTATGTTGTCTTTCAAGGTTTAATTAACCAACGTTCTGCTATCCATCTTAGCAGACAACCTCGGCTACGGAAGTACTCTATATGCGAAGGAAATTTTCGTGTTCTACAGTGTATGGCGAAGACTGTCGACATCGAGAGTAGTGCGTGGCGCGCAGTTATTGCGGTTGTTTCATGCGCGTTTTTCTATGCCCTTGGTTGCAGGTGTAAGGAGCGTTTGTGTAACCAGTTTGTGTAACCTTCAGTACCCATTCATAGGTAGCTCACGTGACAATGTCAAAGTGCGGGGAACATAAATGTTACGATTACGTCAGCTGTTTTGAATACACGCGAAATTAAAAACAAATCAGTGACTGCTAGTTTGAAACTCACATTTTTTAAAACGTTAATTTATAGAGTAATAAAATGGGAGCCGGAACAGGCCAGTTGGCCTAATCCTTGAAGTCGATGATGATGATAATTTATAGAACTGTTGATCATAAATTCGCGTCCATCTAAGTGTATGTGTATGCCTAAATTGGGGAGCAGATAGTACACGCAAAAACAACATAAAGTGTCCCTATTAACCAATGTCCTAAATTCGATAGTTTCCGAGCTACAGACCTTCCAACATTGCACCACACCTATTGGTAGTGTTCGATATTTTAGGAGGTGTGCCTGTTAATGTAATCAATTATAATGGTGTGAGTGTTATTAGCTGTCTTGCACAGATGGATAAGCCGTGCAGGACCAATTGCCTGTCCTGCACGCTCCCCGGTTCTCAATCCACCGGGCTTTTACCTATGGGGGTATCTCATTGCCATTATTTATGCAACTCCAGTTCTGGACATAGCAGTTCTTTGCCAGCGAGTTAAAAAATATTGCACGAGCATGGCTACAGCTACTCGAACTGGAATGTATCAGTAAGACTGTCACGAATACATCCAGTACAACATTGGAAGGTCTGTAACTCGGAAACTATCGACTTTAGGACATATGTACCTAAGTACATTTTGTGTTGTTTTGGGGTGTGCTGTTCACACCTCGATTATTTTCCAGATATTTTGGGGACATAACTGTATTTACGGTAGCTATATTTTTCTAGCAGGTGAAGGAAACAACCCACAGTTCTTCATTGCTCTTCATTTCTACCAACTGTCAGTTTTCGTGGGGGTTATTCTAAGTTCTTTTTCCCGGCGAGTAAAATAGCTACTTTATAACTAGAGACCCGGAAATTTCGCATATACATTCAGCAGCAAACTAGATTCCACAGTATGCTGTGTACTTGAGCCTCAGTTAGTTATTCATTGGTTGTTGGTCCAGTTTAACTCCATGGCAGTTATCACGGTATTCGGTTCTTGTTTCCTCTTGCAAGTTCGTTATTGGTCGAAAACGTTCCGGAACGTGCCTAAAAATCAGTGGTCCAATAGAGATAGCAACTCAAATGTACATGTTGTCCGCAAATGAATTCGCGAAATTTCCGGGTCTCTATTTTATTTACAACTATCGGCTTCAGACAACTGTTTGGTATTGTCGGCACTGTCGCCAGCCGGCCTAAACAACCGCCGTGTAAGGAGGCGGTTCCGTCAACACTGGAGTGTCGTCAGCGTCAGTAGGTGTCGGTAGGAAGGCGGCCGGGCCGGGCGCCATCGGGGATTGCCGCATCGTCATCGACCGCTATTTATACCTCCGTGGGCGGAGATGTCCCCGACGACAACCCACCTGGACCTCACCGCGAGGTGTCCGCCTCTCTTCGCCGGGACGAGGTCCCTCGCTCACAGGCTCCCCGTCAGCGGTTTTAAACGGCTGGCTTCAAGGTAACATGGAGCTTCTTTTGCGTGTTTGAGGCGCAAAAACAACCAAAAGGTGAAAGACAACTCTGGGCACGTGCGTCAAATGCTATATAACTAAATTGTTGTGCAGTCTTTTTCGTAGTGCTGCGGGTACCTATAGAACTTCAAGTGGTAATCGTGGTATTTTATTGGTGGAGAGTTTGTGGCAGCAGTTTAGTACAGTAGGATATTTAAGCATATGGTAGTCTCAAATAGTAAAAGGCTTTAAAAAAAACGTTTGCAAAATGTGAAGTGTGATTAAAATTGTGTCCTGGAATAGTCTGAAAAGTGTTATAACATTTCGTGTGAAAACCCATTCCTAGAGACAGTGGTTAATTGCGGGAAAAGTCGACTGTTTACTATAGGATTCTATAGTATACTATACACGTGTCCCACAGTTTTCTTTCCTTATTGGCCGCCATGCATGTATGAAGCTAAAATGTATTCACGGTAACTTCAAGATTTTCTGAAGCCCTGCTAAAGATCTACTTTCAGGGACCCGATTATGTATCCTTCCGCAGTATGTAAACAAAACATTGCCATGTGACACCTGTCAAACGTTTTGCAAACAAAAACAGTGCCATGTGGATACTCTCAAATATTTTGTAAACAAACAGTGCCATGTGGGAACTGTCAAATATTTTATTAACAGTGTCCATGGGGGAACTACCAACATTTATTTTTGAAGAGAAACAATGCCATGTAATCTTAACTGTCATATACTTTAATAAAATTCTCTAAATGTCTAAAAAAAAATGCTAATCAATTTAGCAAAATATTGTAATACATACAAAAAGGTAGATTGAAGTATATANAAATGTCTAAAAAAAAATGCTAATCAATTTAGCAAAATATTGTAATACATACAAAAAGGTAGATTGAAGTATATAACGGAACTGTTTATTATATAATTTAATTAAAGTTTACTTATTGTATTAAGATTTATTTACATATTTGGTGTAAGGAAAAAGTTAAATTTTACATAATAAACTTTTGGAAGTAGCACTCAGGTTAAAGATTTCACTGTGATAAATGGTACCGTATTTTATCACAAATAAGTCGCACATTTTATTTTAAAAATTTTATTGAAAACTCGGGGTGCGACTTATAAGTGAGAAAAATTCCTCCAGCCCCGCACTAACGTTTCATTTACTACGAATTCACGGCCCGCGGCTCGATTTCCAAACTCTTCAGCGAACAAAATCACTTTCATTTTTAAACCTGCGGTGTAGGTACATCGCTTTTCCATCAAGAAACGGTCGGACTTCTTCACTGCCACAACATCAAAACAACACTACCTGCGGCGCAAATACGATATAATAGAAAGACGTGTNACTGCCACAACATCAAAACAACACTACCTGCGGCGCAAATACGATATAATAGAAAGACGTGTAAGCAAACGCTACTATGCTGCTATCTCTTACGCTTCACAAAAAGCTTTCGAAAATAATCGATTATCAGTTATTGACCAAAATTCGATTCCTTTTCATTCTTTTAAAATATGTTTTTCTGTTAAGGATTGCGAAGGGAATTACGTAACGGAAATATTCAAATGCCTTTCTATATTTTGCACGTTTATTTGATAAAGTGCAGAAATAACAACGCTAATACTAAAATTACATCTTAACCTAGAATTATCTTATAAGTAGAAAGAATGTGTTACGTTAGTTTTATAACCACAATTCAGCGTCTCCAATATCCAATATGGCGTGGTTATACTTCTGAAAAAAACGTGCCCAAACGGACAAGATGGAGTGTATGAGTCCGCTGGACAGACACTGAAATTTATTTAATTTCAATTAATAACAGTGAAATCTTTACCCATGAGTGCTACGTAAAAATGTAAATATATAGTTTAGCAATATTAACTTTACAATTACGGCATTAAATTTATACATATTAATATTTAACCTACGAACTATTTCTTTTCAGCTATAACCAACATGTCCCTTCAAAATCCGTTGTTAATTCGTACGGACTTTTAAAAAATTATTATAATTTATTGAAAAAATATACTTAAAACTTAAAACAACCAATTTATATAGTGCTTCAGTGCTAAAAGCAAGACAAAACCTTTTTCCATATATATATTTTTTATAACCAATTGAACATGTAACTCCTAGGGTGATTTTTCAAAGGTTCTTTTCAAAAGTATCGAAGATACCGTGAATGGATTATACTACCTATTCCATTTCACAGGACCAATGAGGATTATGATACTCTAAAGCTGATCGGTTGTGATTTGTCTTCAAAGAAATTAGCGGAGTCAAAAAATGGATTATCCAGTCATAGAAACATGAACTAGCTAGTTTGTTATCGAAGATATGTTGGTCCAAAAAATATCGTGATTTTTAGATTTTCTAGTTTCTATCTATTACTAACACGCAGAGCAGGTAATTTTAAATACGCGTATCCCAGACAAACTGCAATGCAGATGCATAAGGTAGACGGGCACATTTGGTTTCGCAGCGACCAATCAGTGTAGACATGACATCCCGCAGTACTGTGATAGGAGAAGAAACCCATTATTCGCCCATTCATAGGACTCCCGCCTCTCGATTGGGGTACTTCCTTACCCTCTCCTCGTTTTTATCCCTTCGCTTCTTTACCTCCATAAGCTCCCATCTCATTCATACCCCAAGTATGACAGTCCGATAGGGGAAGTACATGCGGGACAAAGGTTCGATTTTACAGTCAATTTGTAATACACAGAGTTTTCATATGTGCACTGACTTTTTGAGTCAGTGACAGGTGTTTTATCAATATAACATGCCGTCACAAACGTCAGATCAACGTGGCGAGGAGAATCAGTTGAATTTTGAAAGGCTTGAAAATACTGTTAAAAGTTATTGTTTTACAAAGTGTCACGTTTAAGTGTTTTTGAACGTCGAGTGATTATAAGGTTCCAAAACTTGAGACTAACGTTATGGTGATAATATTAATGATGTTGAAGTTCGAGTTTTATGTCGCAGCACGGTTCTACAGAGGTTTAAAAACGACAGAACTTTGAAAACTACGCTGTGCTTCGAAAGACGTGATTATCGACTCGGTGATTATACATTCAGCCGTTCTGGAGTTTGGTTGGGAAACCATCACGTACCCAACTTTCTCGTCCCATGAACGTAACGGCGATATTACACGATAAAGGCTGTTCACGGCAAAGTGAGCACTTTTGAAAGCCTTGCTTAAGATCTACTTGTACGCATATTATGTATTCTTCAACGAGAAGTACAATTAACATCCATGGGCCTGATCTCTTTATTCGTGCGTCGGTCAATTGAAATTGTTAAATTATTAGCAAAGTACGTATTTTAAAAGTTTGCTAATTCTTGCACTTAATATACATAAAGAAACAAAGCAAAAGAAATAATTTTAGTAATCACAAATGTTTACCTAACACTTTTAATTCAACGCAAAGACGTGGAACTATTTCCTCAGTCGTTGCCAACTTTACTGAGCGCATGCCAAGTCAGTGTGCCTGTTTAAATGTACACAGATAGAGGCAGTGTCATTTTTCAAAGGTTAATTTCAAAAGTGCTCACTTTAAAAATGAGCAGCCATGGCGTGCTGCCGTACTTGCTCTTGTGCAGCTATTACATGGTACCTGATGCCATACTTGGTTTTTGTAGAAGTTTTTAAGGCCCCTTTCACACGAGGCGACTGCAGTCGCTTGAGCGGGCAACAGTCGCGCGCAGTTGCTCACTAGCGCAACTGATCGCCCCAACTGCGGTTTTCGCGGCTGGATACGGAGCACGTAATCAGATACACGTGTTCACAAGATGCGACTGGTCGACACGACAGGCGAGTGGCGACTCGCGTTTGCGCTGCTCAGTTCCCTCCCTGTTTACACACGAAACGTGACACTCGTGTTTGTTTGTGCGTGAGTGAGGTAAAAAAAATGACGAACATTGACGACGTAAAACTTTCTATAGATAAATTTATTGACGAAAAAGTGAACACCGAGGATTTAAATTACGAAGTTGAGAAAAACAGTGCTATTTGGAACAGTAAAGAATATGGGAGCAAAGTGGATATAAGAAATTCATGGCACAATGTCATCACGAAATTCTTTCCTGAGTTTGATGAAAAACCACTTCTAGAAACAAATTAAATAGGTAAGTTTATTTAATGCTTTCATTATTATCTCCAGTAGTGTTTTATTAACTCTGATATTAATTTACACTTAGTATTTTCTAACACCATAATGACAAATGTTAAAATTAACAGTTTTTATTTTGTTTGTGATTTGGTTAATGCAATTTAAACAGTACTTGCAAATATTTTGGCTAAATTGAAAGGAACAGGAAAATAGGTACAAACGTTTTGGCATACATTGAAAAAATTAAACTGTAATTCATAATGACGGTTTTGTGATTTTTCCTTAAATACGTTCCATTTGCCATTCTGAACTTAGAAAGTAGTTGGCAAATGTGTGTCTAACATTGCTCGCAAGTCTTGATGTTGGTCTTGCAGCAGGCTCTGTAACAAGCAGTCCTTCAACCGTCAAAGTATCCGCAATGCGAATTCCACCCCTGACTTGGACAAAGTTAAGTAGTACACAGCACACTTTGACTGAGTTTTCTAAAAGTGTAAGGTCCACATGTAATGGTCTATGGAAAATGCGCAATTGGTTTGCGAGTATTCCAAACGCGCATTCAATATATCTGCGTGCGCGAGACAGTCTTTCGTTGAATACACGTTTTGTCACACTCAAAAATTTACCTGCAGATGATCGTAATATATATTTGGAGAGTCCAAAAAATTCATCTGCAACTAATACGAAGGGCATGGGCCCATCAAATCATACGTACAATTCTTGTGGTGAAGGAATATTAAGCATTTGTTTTTCAAGTTTTGTAAAGAAAACACTTTCCTTAAACACTGTAGAGTCTGATGACTTTCCGTACCCACCTACGTCAATAAACAGGAACTTATATGATGCATCGCACATAGCAAGAAAGAGAACAGTGAAAAAGTTCTTGTAATTTTAATACAGGGAACCACTATCAGCAGGCTTGACAATCCGAATATGTTTACCATCAAGCGCGCCCATGCAATGTGGAAAATACGTTCATTGATACATTGTGCTGCGGTCTGCAACCACAGTTCTTCTGTCAGTTGAGGGAAACATACTGGCTTTACTCTAATCCAGATCGACTTGAAAACTTGACGAATGATGTTTGATACAGTAGAGACCCCTAACCTATATTGGAAGTGAAGGTCTGTCATTGTTGATTCCGCACCCAAGTACCTGTAACAAAATAATGATCATACTAATAACAACGTGCAAACAGACAAACATGAATGAACAGAATTTCTAACATGTATGTTTAATGTATGTTACAGCAACTGCTATACAGAAGAAATGGACAAGTATCCGGACATGTTATTCCAGAGAACTTCTGAAGAAGAAAGGAGAAAAAGAGAAAAGTGGTTCAGGGGCAAGTGGCCGGAATCAATACGTTTATTTTGAAATATTACGTTTCTTAGAAACTGTTACTAAGAAAACTGCAAGCAGTATGGACGATGGAGTTAGTGGAGATGCTAGTGTTGAAAATGAAGATGAAACAGAAGATGTGTTCCTTACACAAAGGGAAGAAGCAAACACAGGAAATAGTCCAAAAAAGTCGCGGAAGAGACTGAACAAAGAAGATGATGAGCTGATTCGTGCACTGAAGAAGAAAATAACTATGGTAACTACAGCTTCGGATAAAAATGATGAGGACAGATTGTTTTTATTGCCTCTTGTATCCGAAATGCGTAAAGTTCCCCCTGAAAGAAATCTTTAACTTAAATCAGACTAATTGTGGCAATTTCAAACGCTCAAAATGTCCATCACTCGTCACAACAATTGCAATATTATAATAGCAGTAGTCTGGGAATCCCACTTCAGTCTGTCCCACAATTCAGTCATGATCCGGCATGATCCGTCATGTTCCACAGTCCGTCATTATCCTCCGAGCTATTCCTCAGGGAGTCGTGCACCGCAGAACAGCTATGTTTTGGACATTTCAGCTCCTGCTTCTAATCACCCACAGCGATTAACTTCACCAACAGAGCCAGAAAGCAGCCAGTATAGTGATTTGGTGTGTTTCGAACACTAAAAACATTTTCTTATTTTCGACCTGGTGCATGTGACATGGTCGTAACACTTTCTGAACCCTTTTTGTTGGCAATATATCATTTCTCTTCCGTGCAAGTTTTATGTTCTTACAAGGGAGGTACCAAACATGTAAATCATCGCTTTTGATAGACTGACATATGCTGTATGGTTGATCGCCCTTACTACCTCGTTCAAGGGATTTTTAGCTACGGTCCCTAGGGATATAGCATATTTAAATATGAATATCATAAAAATAAATTATTCACATGCTTGGTATCCCTTGTCAGTCAACTTACGATTTACAAATAAATAGAAAGGGCTATAATGTTAGGTAATCTTAAATATGTAAATGTGAGTGAAACTATAGTAAAATATGTATACAACACTTTTCATTTATTACTTTCATTACTTTTCATTACTTACCTTAAAGTCAGAGCATATTTTTTTCCAGAGAGGAATACTTTTTCTCATTACTGTATCAGCACCTGTGATATCTGCTTTTATGCACTGTAATAATTCGTCATACGATTTTTTTGAAATACGGAAATAATTAATAAATTTCTTTCCATCTGAACACAGCTCTTCAAACAAGCTGTAGTGAAGACCCCTCTATACTTTTACACACAAAATAAAATGCACATGCATACGTCTTCTCCTGCGCTTACTCTACCTACGAAGTAACGCGAGCAGCAAAACTTGCTCGTTTCTGGACGCCATGTTACGTACTGATGAGAATAGATAGCGAAGTCGCTGGCAGCTAGTCGCCTGCGGTTTAATACTGTGTCCAGCAAAGGCGACTGACTGATCACAGCGATCAGTCACCTCGTGCGAAAGGGGCCTAAAAGACCTGGTGCACGAGCCGGCGTGGAAAATTCCTATTACATGACAGCAGTTGGCGTACTAGCACTCGGCGGGTGCGCAGATAAGCGTTTGATTCGTAGAAAATGTGAGCCCCAACCGTAGAACTGCTGTTAGCCAGTAACTTGTGCAGGCTTATAAAAAAACCAGCCCATATAAATATTTTTTTATTACTGTTGCCCGTTAGAACAATTTAATAATTCCTGATGTACGTATGTTCAACATTTGAAAATAATAATGTGAATTCACAAAAATATTTTCTTTTAAGTAAACACGCAACTGTAGACATTTTGCATTACGCAGTTTCTTTTTATCGTAAAGTTGTAATCCGTATTCAATAGAAAAAGTATAGTATGTCCTACGGAGTTTTGAACTCATGCTCAAAAATAACTACCTGCGTGCATTACCTAACCAAAACTCTACCACTACACTACCCGACACAAACCTGCACTGTGCTTCTAAAATACCATTGATATGATACATTAGTATTTGAAAATATCGCTCGTACAGTGTCGGATCTAGAAATTATAAAGGAGGGGCTACTTGAGGAATGGGGCACTATGTTCAATCCACATGCTTACCAGTAAGCGTTATATTTTAACGCCGCATGTAATTGTATGTCAGTACTTAGTAGATATACTCTCTTAATATACGTGTTTTTAATTTTTCTATTACTCTAGTAAGTTCGAGCTCTAAGGGAGGAGTTCAAGACCCTCAGCTCAGCCCCCCTCCCCCCTCCTGGCGTGCTACTAGATCCGCCACTGCGATCTTATTAAGTTTTCGTTACCCACAGTTGGTAACGTTTTAAATCTTTGGTATGCTTTCCAACAATAATTTAAAAAAATGTCGTTCATATTATATTTTTAACTCATTTGAATGAGTTTTAACTTCACGAACTTATAACCAAGATGGAGGCATCCTTGTCGTTTTCTTTGTCAACTCGTTTCGAATAGTGGCCACGGGGAGCGCCCTACGTTCTGAAACTGCAATGTGATTAGCCAGGTACTGCTGCAAGGTGCAAGAGTCAGCATACCAGCTGCTGTGGGAGCTGGCATAGAATATTCCTGTTACACAACAGTTGGCGTGTTAGTATTTAACATACACTGAGGGATAACTTATCGTTCGTAGTAAATATGGATGTCACTAGTAGTACTACTGCTAGTCAGTAACTTGTGAAGGCCTAGATCAAAAACTACCACATCTTTTTTATTTTTATTTTTTTCTGTTGGTCTTTAGAACAGTTGAATTGCTTATTGACATAATGCATATTTCCAATCTGAAAATAATGTAAAGTCAGGAGAGAGGGTTTTGAAAAGTAATTATGTTAGTTTAACATTTCGTGTAATGTATATATTTCTCAACGTGAAGTTGTGACCCGCATTCAGCACACGGCATTGTATCTATGGGCATGTGAGAGCGGTTAGGGAAGGGGATGCTGGTGGACCAGAGGTAGGTAGGCGTGGGACAGGAGTGACAGCCTGGACCACCCTCTTGAAGGGCATGCTATCTCCTGTCCTGCCAGCCCCACCTCACACTTCAACCCCCTGACAGCCGTGAAGTCTGCGCCCCACTCCACAAAGGCTTAGCTTTATAGCCGACCTGGGTGGTCATCTACTGCTCTCCTCCCATCTCTCTCCCCACCTGTTTCAACTGATGCCTGGCCTAGAGGAACTGCGTTTGCCAGCAGCACTGCTTTGGTGGCCCTGAAAACAGATTCCTGGTTAATGCAAACTGCCTCTGAATGTTTTGTTGCGAAAAAATTATGTTCTAGTTACCTACAAAACTGTTTGCCATGTGATAAATACCAGGCACGTCCGTAGTATACACACAATTATTTGGTTATCACCATAACAGCTTTCGTGACAAAATATTTTGTATTGTCTTAAGTTTTTCTCCGCTGTAAGAAACGCACAAACCTACCAATAGTTTATTGTCAATTGAGTGAAAAGCAGTATTGCCATTGAATGTACAGTATAACTCGCCAATCAAGGCTGGTTACAACTACAGTTGTTTTTCTCAAGAGTGGTGACGCTTGCTTCTCAACCGCAGCAGCCGCCATCACCGCTCGTGTATCGCGACAAAACCGTACACAGAAAAACTTGCAAAAAACTGAAACTACTTTCGTTACAACCACTTCTCCCTTCCCCATTCTTGTTTAGCCGTACCCACCCTCGTCGCTTGTGTATTGAGAGAGAGAGAGAGAGAGAGAGAGAGAGAGAGAGAGATAATGAATAACCGCGCTCAGTAAAACTAGTACAATTTACCGAAGTTATTGCTATCACCACCATTTCCCCTGTATACATTCTTGTTTAGTCACACCCCATTTTCCCATTCGACGACCTTCAGAAGTACGATTTTCCTCACTCGTATTACCTCGGCATCCATTAGGCAGCATTATCAGAAAACCAATGCCAATATGCCGATGTGCACAGCTATCGTTCCAACATAAAGTTCCCCAAAAACCTGGTTCTGACTGCACTGGTAATTTGGTTCAGTGTGTACAGCGCCATTGCAGTTAAGAATATGATTTTAGGGTTAAAATTTAAGATGTGTTTCATAATTTAGTTCTCAAGTGTATAAAATAACAGCGCCAAATTAAATGTCACAAGTTATAACGGGTTTAAAAAAATGTACTTACACTGGTTGCTACAATGCGAGAAAATGGTGTTTATCATTTCACATCATTTCGCTCGCTTCACCATGGAAAGAAAAGGAATGATGGCTAAAGTTATTTGGCTTGTCGTACGATGGTGCCACGAGGAAATGGAAGCGAGTACTGAGCTACCTTGTGTCGGGCCAGGAAATTAACAACAAAAATGCGGATAAATCATGTAATGTGTTCGTTTCTTATGTAGTATTCTTTTTATTCAAAAATTTGCAACGTAGGGAAGGAAAGCTGCTTGAACCTACATTTAATTCATTTCCCTACTTATTTTGTAAGTAACTGGCACCAAAGTTTGGCTGTGAGAGTGTGCTATCAGGTTATGCTGGTTGTGACAGAGGAAAGCTAATAGCTATTACTGGATATGTATGTAACCATACTGCATTTTAACGTCCTTTTTAATAGATGTATCATGTATAAAAAATAAATGAATGCACCAGCGTGGTTTGACTCCTGTTGTAACCATAAGGAATTTTCCCTTGCGGACATTGGTACTCCAACCGTTTCACAGTTAAATTTTTGTATGAAAATCAGTGTTTTCATGTTCGGTATTGCAACAGATTCCCGTTGAGTTCAGTATTTAATTATTAGTATTAATTCATAGCCATATATTTTTTTTTCGTTAACGTAGAAAGCTGGAAAGAATAAGAGACTTGGACATTACTGTACGCGCCGACTGCTGCACGGAGCAGGGGCACTATGNCCTCGACCCTCCCCTCCACCCATACCGCGCCACTCGCGGTCCCGTCACCGAGCGGCCGTGAATGATAGACAGCTGACCTGGATGGCGTCACATGCCCTCCTCCCCCTTCGGGGGAAGCCGCCAACTTTAGAGGTTTCCCAAAAATATTCTGGGAACTAGGACCCTCGGTGCAACACGGCATTTGGAGACATTTCTGAGCGGTGACCTATGATCCTATAAATATCACAGCGGTTCGAGGTTGGGAGTCTTTTGGTAGAAGCCATCTGGCTGAGTATTGTATTCAACCATAGTCTGGTGTGGTGAGGGACATCGGTGAAGAGGACGGACGACGATGGGAGTTTGCGAGACGACGGCGGACGAGGTTTTTGTGGAGTGAACGGACGAGAAGGCGTGAAACCCGACGAGTAAAGGCTACTGTACATGAGGGCGCTAGGAGAACTTTAGAACATTGTGGACTGGTGAGACCTGGACTGGACTGAGGTGGGACTGTATGAACATGTGATACGAATTTTATTGTAAATATTGGCACTTTCAAATATGGACATATAATTTATAAATTAATTCAATAGGTTTTGCTAGACGGTTTTTGGGACTAATTTTTGTTTTTTAATTACATTACCTTCTTTGAGAAAATTGTAAATTGTACTGATTGGATTTTTTAAATTGTAAATAGCAAGTGATGGCAATGTATTGTGAAATATTGAGACGAGAGCATTTTCTTTGTAATTATAGTAAATAAGTTGGGAAAATTATAAGTAACTCTTTTATTTAATTAAGGCCTCAATTCCTTAACGAACCTGGCTCAGTCCACTGAATTTTGAGAAATTGTAACAATACTTTTAATTGATTCCCAACATAATGTTGATGTAAAGTGAGTTGTGGTGTAAATCCGCAAGTGTCATGGAAAGTAAGGAGTTCCGTGAGCTGACCAGACAATGGACCGTAAATTTAAATAGTATCCCTAAGGTTTATATTCACGCCTATACTAATGGTTTTTAATGCGCGGTTCCATTTTATTGGCATTAGCGGCGTGTTGCAAGGTAAGCTGTGTTTTGCTCTGTGCTATACCTAATCTTTTGCTAGTTTACAAATCTTCCACTTAAACGTAGTAGTGTAGTTGACGTCATATCACGTGTGTAATGGGTGCCTAGCCGCTCTCTCGTTCAGTTTCTCCCGGCCCCTCTCTGGTTACTGGTTCCTGCTGCGTGCGCCGAGTGTGTACAGCACTGAGCAAGCACCANCAGTTTCTCCCGGCCCCTCTCTGGTTACTGGTTCCTGCTGCGTGCGCCGAGTGTGTACAGCACTGAGCAAGCACCAACTTACCTTGCAACACTTCACCACACGCTACTGATTGGCATACTGATATCGGTGAAGAAAATCCGACTTGAAATAAATGTCAGCCTTTGTCGCTGTTTTGACTGTTCATTATTTTTTTACATGTGATTATGGCATGTGTTTCGGTACAATGTTAGACATTTTCCTTAATTTTACGGAAAAGTGCTGGTAAAAATTTAATATTATGGAACGCTGCTTTTTAAAGTGACTTTTCCGTAATTTTCACAGAACTTTCCGTGAATTCATGGAACCTCTCAGTACATTTGTTAGTTAGTTTTCTGTACTTCTAGTATATATAAGAGATAACGTAAAAACATATTTCATTATTGTTAGAGGCCTACAAAATTCACGTTATTATTTGGGGACACGTTAAACCTTTGCAATCCGTTTGCCATTGAACCATACTTTATCTGACACGCCCTGGGTTACTCATCGCCAATAAATGAACACTTCGCAACTGTGTGCCCCAATAATTCAGTTAGAAAGGGAGTGACTTCCACATCTGTGCAGCAGCCAATGGATAAACGACGCCGGTTCCGGTGTATACAGTACTGTGAAGTTCAGCCTGATGCCAGATAATAACGTGAATTTTGCCTGTCTCTATTTATTGTTCTGCGAGTGTTCTACTGTTCATAGAAAAGTTATTTTAAAAATTGAAAATATTTTACATTATACCTGAACGACATTTGAACCCTAGTCAAAAATGTGCGAGTTCATAACTCTGAACACTCAACTACGACTTCTTGTAAAAAATGTTACGTGTAACTTCCCCCCCCCCCTAAATAAGTCACATAAGCAACTTCTTCAGTGTCTAGTAATATTTGTGTATTATTAAGTGTTTCTAAGTGTTACAAACGCTTGATGCTTGCTACGTTTTGATGTTTTAAGGGATAGGTTTACGCGGCGTGGATATCCTAACTGCCCCAGGAACGGTAGTTTTCTGGTTATAGTGGCGACGGTAGCTTCGTGTAGACTTGGCTTTGTTCGTTCTCGAAACTCGAAGCTACAGTAGTGAAGAGTGGAGAGATGCCCCCACGTCGAGACCTTGAGAGCGGGTGAGGGTGAAACGAGGTGAGTATTCTGTAGAGCGCCGGAATAGAAGGGCGGTGGGAAACGGAGATTCCCGGGAAAACCCGCCGACCAGTGGCATCGTCCGGCACGATTCCCGAAGCTATAGGAAATACGAAAATTTTCCGTAAACATTCGGAAATTTTTAACAGTGTAGTTTAATTCCCACCCACCTAAAATATAAAATCAGTGCCTGAAAAGATTGTAAGTTTTACTCGTAAAAAATAATTTCGTTGCAGCCATGGCATTAATTAGGACTTCGCTGTTATACAAACAGAATATTTTTATCTCCCTGGATTTACCCTCACGGTTGGATCTTTTGTTTGTTGCTTACATTCATTATGTTGGGTGAAAAAAAAAAAGTTGCAAGTAAACCCACAGTCAAAGAACTATTTGTATTACCTTGCCGTTGAAAAATAATCCCAACTAGCTTTTTTTCTTTGGTACCGGAACATTTATTAATTTGTCTTTATTGCCTTATTTTTTAGACATGATATTAAGGTTGTGCTAAAGGCGACATGGACACGCGCATGAAATGTCGCGTTGCCTCTGTGCGTAATGTGTCCGGAATAAATGTCAGCATTTTCGTTAGACAAGCGCATGCTCCGGATTCATTCTTACGGAATTTAAGTCCGTAATCATCGGCTCTCGAGTATAAGTCACCACAGTCAGTACCGACTTTTCAGTGACAAGTTGCACGAGTTAAAATATTTGAGTACTGTGTTATCGCTAGTATCGTGGGTTATCGATTTCTCGTGAGATTCCTCAGCCATTCAAAAAATGACGCAGCATCATCTCATTCACACATATCATTTTGGCTGGAATAATAGTTAAATTGTATTACCAGTGTTGATACTGAAGCAAAAACACCAACTCAGGCGAAGAGTTTGGTGTGATCTAAGATCCTAGATACAGTTATAGTTTTACGGTCGTGTGGAAATGNACACCAACTCAGGCGAAGAGTTTGGTGTGATCTAAGATCCTAGATACAGTTATAGTTTTACGGTCGTGTGGAAATGTAGTGTTGTTGTTGTTGGTGATAGTATCAGTTTTATCGCAGCGCGTGTAGCAGCTTTGATGTCTCGCTGTGCTGAGGATATATCTTCTTTTAGTGATGTGGAGATCTCTTCTGTTAGTAAGCAAAGTTGGCTCTTATGTTACACGAACCCCTCTCCTCTGTTGTCTTTGAAGAGCTCTTCTGCTATCGATCGTGATTGCCCCCTTTTTTTTCCCCTTCTCAACCCAGTTTNTCTCTGTTGTCTTTGAAGAGCTCTTCTGCTATCGATCGTGATTGCCCCCTTTTTTTTCCCCTTCTCAACCCAGTTTCTGCTTTATGCAGAGTAGGCTGTGACGTCAAGCTCAATCCGGACCGGAGTTGACCGTCGTAAATTGGCTTGTGTATCTTTTGTGACTTTTCAAAAACAGAAGGAATCGAATTATGAGTGTGCAAATTGAACGTAAGTAACACTAATGTAGTTTTTTTTTATTTCGACGAAATCTACGATAGGGGTGGATCACGAAGGTCCAACATCAACTTAGGATGAAAATATAGGGTAAAAGGAAAATATATAATATTATATTTATATAAACACGTTGTATTTTTGAATAACAACAAGTTGCATATCACGAAGGCGAACGGAACTGGCGCGTCATGTGTTGACCGCCTATACAGAGGCCACCATGAAAATGAGTGAAGACTCTACGTCGCCAATACTGCTGTTTGTGTGATGTTAGAAATAAAATGCAATAATTTCTGGCAGCCTCTACTACTCAATTGTTGTGGTTTTAATTTCGACATGTTATTCAAAAACACATTGTGTGTATATGTATATAAAACTTGGATTTCAATAGGCAGAGTGTGAAAGACATCGTTCGTCTCTCAGTGCGCAGCAGCCTTGCCATTTCCATGTTGTCTTGCATATTATTTAGAGTCAGTTACGAACAACAGCGCCAGTGGAAAAAAAGCGATAGCGCACAGTATCAGTGACACCGGGTCGAACCAATCGGATATGTACTCAACATGAAAACATCTGACTTTCATAAATACATTTCCCAGTCTGTCGTACTAGGAAATGTTTTCTAGGGTTACGATACCCGTTCCAGCCAATATACACACGATGCGATTATTTAAATTTCGTTTGTGACTGTTTCCAGCATCGTAGGCCGAGTAGGGAATGAGTGAGGGGCCGGGTTGGTGGATGTGGCAGAGCGCGAGGCGTGGTTGCGTGAGTGGCGGCGTGGTTCACGCGCCGCTGGCCAGTCACTATAGAGGCGCCCCTCGTAATTGTGGCGGGAGAGAGCGCGGCTCTGATTGTCAGGAGGTGCCCTTTGTGTGCGGGAGGGGGTGTCAACTTGCACACACCTCGCCGAGCTCTGCGGCCGTCACCTGTGGCTGCGATCTGTTCCAACGTGGCTCGCAACTCGGGGACAATGGCAGCGCGACCTAAATACCTCTTTAAAATCATTCCGACACTAGAACTTTTGAACTGATAACTCGGTTGAAATAAACGTGGTCTCGTTCGACCGGGTATTCGACTGCAATGCGAGCAAGTCCTTGAGTGGTCGCCACAACTGTTTGCAATGTTGGGCGTGGGCGCAAAATGCCACCCCATTTGAGCCTTTTGGGCACGTCCATTAAGTTCATACATAGCTGAAGCAGCTGGTCTGTACCACCGTCTTCTTTGAATTTCTAACAACAGTGGAGAAATTGGAACGGTAGAGTTGACCACAATAGTAAGCTTCCTAATCAGGAATTTTGGGATTTGGCTAATTCTTTTGATTATGAAAACACGGAATCGCTTACTCACATCAATGGCAAAAAGATTGTGCCCTTTTTCTTATGGATTGCCTTTCTGGCTTCCAGTGACAAGCACACGTTGAGCGTAGTTGAGCCAAGTCCTGGGCTGGCACACGAAGTGTGTTTCAGAGGTTCGGTAGAATACACGTGATTAAAAAACGGTTGGATAGTTTGTAGTGGTTTCTAAACACAAAGCGCATTTAAGAAAAGTTTCGTGCCTAAAGAAAAGTTTCAAGTTCTCATTTCAACTTCCATGATTAGTTTTTTACGCGTGAAAATGATTAAAAACGAATGATTTCAAAATGAGTTTTGTCTGCTAAATTTTCCATGACGAAAGTTTAGAACTGTTTTCTGATAAGTATAATACTTTTATCTTTGTTACTGTGACATAAGCATAAGGTCAGTCACGTTCAGGCGAGTAGAGGCGATGAGGCTAGTGGCGAGTGAGCATAAGAGTAGGAAAGAGTCGCTGAGTTGTAAGCATCACCCAAGTTTTCGATTTTCAAGTCGGATTT
This sequence comes from Clitarchus hookeri, assembly GCA_002778355.1. Taxonomy (NCBI): domain Eukaryota; kingdom Metazoa; phylum Arthropoda; class Insecta; order Phasmatodea; family Phasmatidae; genus Clitarchus; species Clitarchus hookeri. The sequence goes on along the minus strand of NQII01000918.1, from coordinate 387,668 downwards.
AAGTAGTGAGTCAGTGTAAGTAATTTTCACTTTTGTCTTATGGGTGCCGTTTGTGTGTTACTGTACTGCTCGACAAACTAAAGTGAAACCCCGAGAAACACAAGCCCCTTCCTCCTTCTCTAAACCCCACTCCTTATCGATGCACATGTACAATCGATGCACATGTACAAACGGATCACATACAAGCTGAAAACTGTTATATCTACCTGTTGCCGGTAATAATACGTAAGGTACCTTCCTAGTGGGCATATGGGTCTCAATGTTAGCAGTTGGGTCTATCATAATTTTTAAAAAACTATGGAAAATTTTAATGGAAACCTTTTTATGGATAAAAATGAAAGTCGATATTTTGTTGCCCATTCCTAAATTTGGTTATTGAATTTTAAATGTGGTCGTTGAAAACTGTCAAAGTCAGCAGAAAATCGTTGAAAGTGGCTCTCTGTTTACGACATTTATTTTTCTGTAAAACAGTGTCCTAAACTATAGCGACAATGTTGTACCTTATCTGAACAGATTGCTGGATTAAAACCCTACAATCACTGCTTAAAGTTCTGACGAAACAACACGCGAAGCTTGTTTACGCTATTTTCCATCGCCGTCGAAACGCTTCCTTACTTCAGAACTCGGTGTTAAGAGCCGCCCAAATCGCTTCATTGACGTATGGCCGGATGTGACCTTGAGGCGTTTAATTTTGTTTACTGGGGTTCCCCTAACACAAACAGCAAAACTACACATGGCAATAGACATACCCGCAGAGTAGAGGACATTTTAATGAAGTAGGGGAAAATTACACTATTATTTTTGTCGGTGGTAGGAATATGTGTATGTTGTGAAACAGACTGCCCGGCATGAGTGTTACGGACCGTCATTAGCTCTACGCGTCCTTCTTTGCATTACTTCGCACGCAATTACAAATAACGATACAACTTAAATCCGTCCCGGAGAACGAAAAGTTGCTGAGAGTGAACCGACACGCATTTTATTCTCGGCGTCATATTAGTTTCAACTGTTCAAAGAATAAGGGTCAACATGGTGATTAACTGAATAACAAAAGAAAAGAATGTTCGTACAACACTCGCCACAACACACACAGTGCCGCTTTGGTGATTTATTTTACAAATACAGTCAAGCAAACATTTTTACAAATGTTAATTGAGTGTAAATGACTGTCTGTTGGCAACCTTTATGGTTGAGGTCGCTAGGGCATTGCGTTCATTACCTTCGACTAGCCAGGATTGAAGTTTGAATCCCGGCTGAGGGCAAGTTGTACCGTCAAGGGTTAGTGCTCTGGATAAAACTCATTCTCGTGTTAGGCTTAAAATGCTCATGTAACTGCTATCCGATTTTTTTCTCTTGTTAACTATTCGGCCGTGGGATGGATGGGCAAATAGCGAGCATGAAAACAAGGAAAATGGATGACTGCGACTCGTGAATATGCTAACTGCGGTTATAAAACATTATTTTAACATAGTTGTATTTTGAGCTATTGGAGTGTTCTAAACATTTATTGGTTGGTTTAATGAAGAGCTGACCTGCTCTCAAGATCTCAGTATTTGCGAAGAGAAAGAAAGCCAAGTGTGCAAGTGCATGTTAGTAGTATGATTATTGGCGTTCTAGCGTAATGTGTTTTAAATGGCAGCTGTGCTGCTGGGCGAATGGGCGGCTAGGAGGCTTCGGCTCGACTCGGACGTATTATCCGATTAAAAAAAATATTTTTAACTATACATTTTTTTTAATATTCTGCCGAAATTATACATATGGTATTGCGGAAACATGCAAAAGTCTCTCACTCAATTACTACATTTCCAGTCCCCTCCCTTGAAGACTGATTAATACACGATGCCGGAATCTGCAAATTATTCACTACCTAAGACTGTTTTGTAGGTATAAGTATGCTACTCAGAATTTTTTTACGTATGAATATATGACTAACCAAGGCCATCATACTAATAGCGACCACATGCACGAGTATATTATAATCATGGTATGGATCAGCATTTACCAACACTTTCAAAGGCTTAAATTGGGGTTAATTTAAATGCCAATACTGCCAGGCCCTGGAGAATTGGAATGTACGAGGGTGATAAACAGTCTTAACTTCCGTGCTCTTCTTGTCCATCAATCCATCAATCATCCAATCATTCCATCGATATTTGGATCATTTCATTAATCTTCCAATCTTTCCATCAGTCTTTCACAATCTTCACCAATCCTCACCAGTTCTCAGCAATCTTTCCATCAATATTTAAATCTTACCATCAATCTTACCATCAATCTTTTGCAATCTTTCCATCAATATTTCACAATCTTTCCATCAATCTTTCACAATCTTTCCATCAATATTTCGCAATATTTCCATCTATCTTCAATACATATCCAATTAATGGGTTTTGTCGTCTGTCTCTATGCATATATATTAAAATAATACGATTCACCAACTGTCTCCACTTTTGTACATGATGACAGACTTAATATTTTGTTACTGTTCACTATTCATGCATTTTTATACTAAACGTCTGTATTAATATTCTGTATGCAGATCTTTACCTTAATAGCTGATGCTTATAGCACCATGTTAAAGTTGTGATGAAAAAAAAGGATACAGCACACAAAAATAAAGAAAACAACAACCATTATCTAGTAGTAATTAAGTGAGAGAATTTTACATGTTTTCGTAATACCCTATGTGTAATTTCGACAGAATATAAAAAAATTATAATTAAAAATAATTCTTTAAAATTGGATAATAAATACAAATGTACTATTTGACACACCATAAGTCTTTAAAACCAATATGGCTACCAGAAACAAACATATGCTTGAAGAATTAGTGGGTGTAACTGCCGAGCATCTTCGGGTACGTTCGACAAACCCAAGCCGAAGCCTTCCAGCCGCCCAGCTCCCATTTAAAATACATTGCGCCAGAATGCCCATAATCATACTACTCATGTTGTATTATAAAGTTCAGTCCTGTGACGAAACCTCTTACGCGCATGCTTCAGTCGGTGGATCGATTCTTCTAGACCTGGAGAGCATGCAAGATACTTCCAGTCAGGCCGCTACCTTAAATTACGTCTTCCCGCCCCCTTTCCTTCGTCGATTTATTTGGCGTACAGATGAGTTTTTTTAACTTATCCCTAATCATTTTTATTTTTAAAGTAATTAAATACAGGAATTGCCAGAAAAAAAATCTAACTTCGTTTACACACGTTTCCAAAGCGTATCGGAGGATTCAGGCTACCGGTGTAGTGTCCCTTGTTGCTTTTTGTTCGTGTTGGCAATACTGCAGCTTCTGCCGGTTCAGGTAAGAAGACGTGCGGCGCCGTGAATGGGGTTCGCCTCCTGAGGCTGACGAGGGTCCTCCTCGGGCGATAACTCACGACCTTTGACAGGACAGTGACTTCTATTGTCCTACCTCTTCTCCTTGACCCCCTGGAACGATGATTCGTTGGCCTGCTGGTCAGAGGGATCGACTGTTCCCTGTACCTCCGGCAATTATCCTGTCGACTCGCCGTGATACGGAGTTGCCAGATGTGAGACCACCGCCCCATGCACTTCATTCAAACCTGAAGAGGCCAGCCTAACTGTAGTTCTGTTCCAGATTAGAAGCAGAGAAGCGCGGGAACGATAAGGGTGACACTGCTACGCGCTTCAAGTGCGCCATAGCCGCTTCGCGCAAGGATCTCTCGTTCCTATCATTTTTACTAGTGGAAGGTCTTTAGCAAAGTTTAGTGTAGGGAACTATATACTATGCAGGAGTTGACACGTATTATTTTAAGCTTTAACAGTCTGAAAATGTCGTTTTTGGCCAGGTTGAAGATATTCAAAACAGTGTTTGCAGTAAGCGTGATCTGTTAAAATTTATATTCCACGCTGAATTTTTTTTTTTCGCGTGCAGACGGATTATGCACAAGCGAAATAAACGCATAGCAACCCAGTTCGCGCTCCTGGTAGACTAAGTGTTTTGAAAATTATGGTTTTTCACCTTACCGTCACTTGTAAAAATTATTGTTTCCATTATCCATGCGTGTGAAATACATTATTGTTACGCCATTTCTCACATGGAGCGGAATCCTGTACGCATGGAATAAAAAATACAATGCTTTATATTAAAAAAAATATAAGTTAAATACTTAGAGACAATTATTTACTCGCTGCCAGCATTTCTGTGGACAGATTATACCACTGTCCTCTCGTGGCTTAACTCTTCTCCTCATAAGTTCAAGTTATTTGTGGCAAACAGAGTGTCAGAAGTTCAAACATTGGTGGCTCCAAGTGCATGGTGATATGTGCCGTCGAGGTTCACTTCCAGACCAGTTGATGAACAGTACCTTGTGGTTTCGTGGCCTTGATTACTGAAGGACTGAAGGAAATTGGCCTGCAGATCGAGTGGACGTGTTTTGTGAAGTTGAATCTTGTGAGTACAAACCAGTACAGGTATGTGTTCTAGTTGCTGAATCCAACCAGGAGAGTGGTTTTACGTTGTTGGAGTCCTTTTCTTTCTTGTCGCGCCTGAAAAGTGTGGCTGCCTCGCTTATCAAAGCTCGAGATGCATTTAAAAAAAAATAATCCAACAGCTTACTACTTGACATATGAATAAATTAAATCGTCATTGGTCTTTTGGGTTTTGTTTGTGCAACAATAATATACTACCTTTCAGATGAAATTAAGTTACTTAAAAGGGGTGAAAGTTCTCGTACTCTTAGAAGTTTGCACCCCTTATTCGATACCCAAGGTTTTGTCAGAGTGGGCGGCAGATTGCAACATTCGTCCTTAAGTGATGGAACCCAACACCCAATTATGATTCCAGGCAAAGGTCATTTGGCAATTTTAATCATCAATTTCTTTCATGTTTCTTACTTGCACGAAGGACCGCAAACTACCCACTCCCTAATTCAAAGACAATTTTGGATTCTAAGTGCTCGGCGCATCATTCGACAACAGATACACAAATTCGTTGTTTTAAGTGCAGTCCCAAGGCTAATGCACCTCTCGTGGATTGTCTGCTAGAGTCCAGATTTTGTCAGATTCGTCCATTCCTAAAGGTTGGCGTAAATTTTGGTGGACCATTTGTAACCAAACCAGCCAAGACATGAAAGACAACTTCTATGAAGAGCTACCTGTGCTTGTTCATCTTATTGTCCACCAAGGCGGTGCATTTGAAGCTGGTTTCTTCACCCTCCACATATGCCTTTGTTGCAGCTCGTAAGCGATTTGTATCACTTAGAGGGACCCCTGCTGACATGTATTCTCACCAAGGTACTCATTTTGCAGCACAGTAATTTAGAGAGCTGTACCAAGCCTTGTTTGCAGAACCAATGTGGCAATATCTTCAAACACAACTCATTCAGTTCAACATAAGGTGGTACTTAAAACCCTCCTGCGAGCCCTCACTTCGGAGGATTATGGGAGATGGCTATTAAGTATGTCAAGACACTCATGGTGCTAGTTATTTCTTACATTTGAGTTGTCAACCTTTGTTCGCAGAAACTTCCGCCATAATGAACTCCCGACCAATNGTATTCTCACCAAGGTACTCATTTTGCAGCACAGTAATTTAGAGAGCTGTACCAAGCCTTGTTTGCAGAACCAATGAGGCAATATCTTCAAACACAACTCATTCAGTTCAACATAAGGTGGTACTTAAAACCCTCCTGCGAGCCCTCACTTCGGAGGATTATGGGAGATGGCTATTAAGTATGTCAATACACTCATGATGCTAGTTATTTCTTACATTTGAGTTGTCAACCTTTGTTCGCAGAAACTTCCGCCATAATGAACTCCCGACCAATTTGCCCACTCTAACGGATCCATCGAAATTTGACGCTCTGACTCCTGGCCACTTTTTAGTTGGTGCACCACTTGTTGACCTGCCTGAAGTGACGAGCAACCGCTTGAATCGCTGGCAGCTCGTGTGCAGATTGAAGCAGTCCATCTGGAAACGCTGGAGCTCAGAGTATCTTCACACTCTGCATCAAAGTACCAACTGGAATGTTCCGGTACCATACGTAAAGGAAGGTATACTATTATTGGCGAAGGATACGAACCTATCTCCCTTGCAGCGGAAGACAGCAAGAATTGTGAAGAGACAACGATTTGTCAGTTACCCCTAAACTAGATCGCTTGTGTTGTATAATCCCACTTTGCCTNAAGAATTGTGAAGAGACAACGATTTGTCAGTTACCCCTAAACTAGATCGCTTGTGTTGTATAATCCCACTTTGCCTTGTAGTGTAGTTAAAGGTGGATGTAATTTTTTTTGTTATTTATTAGTTACCAGTGTATTGTGTTAACTGTTTAAGGTATAGAAAATGTACCATTTTCGGTGGGCAGTATGTTAAGAATTGTTTTCTCCAAGGACATTTTTCTTATCAAGTTGGTATGTGTAACAGTTGTATGGCGACATCAACTTGTGTACAAAACACGTTTCAGTAAAAACTAATTTTCTAAGCTAAATGCTATTTATTTATTAATTCAGCCAAGACTGTTTGCAAGTTTCGTATAGTTTCATTTCAACATTAGAGATTATTTCATCTCGGGCAAATATCTGTCGTTTGAGGTTACTCCCCGAGATGTAAACTAGTTTGTGAGTTTTCGCAGTACTGCCCTCTTACTCATTTCCTTGGTATGTTTGCAACTTTATTTATAGTTAGCACATCATTTTACGAACTTAAACAAACCTGCGTTAATAATATTTATCCGATTACTAACCCTCTTTGTGCTTTCTACGTGCCAATCGTGTTGGAGACCATACAGATTTACTCCCGCGTTGCTAGATTGGTGATAGATGAGGGAGGGGTGGGGGTGAAGATATTGCTTAGTGCCAAAGGGTTCCCCTGGTCAAATACAAGGGGGCTGGGGGGATAGGGGAACCCGTGGAATGGTGGCACACGCCTGGCTTTATACACTGAAGAGCCAAAAAAACTGGTACACCTGCCTAATATAGTGTAAGGCCCCCGCGAGCACGCAGAAGTGCCGCAAGACGACGTGGCATGGACTCGACTAATGTCTGAAGGTATGCAGGAGGCATTGAAATCTGCGCCAATTTGAGAAAGGGTTGCACGTCTGTAACGTTTAATGATTCTCGTCCCCGTTCTTTCACGATCTTTTTCCGGCCGCAGCGATGTCGAAGATTTGATGTTTTACAGGATTCCCGATATTCACGGTACACTTGTGAAATGGTCGTACGCGAAAATCCAAATTTTATCGCTACCTTGGAGATGCTATGTCCCATCTCTCGTGCGCCGACTATAACACCACGTTCAAACTCACTTAAATCTTGATAACCTGCAATTGTAGCAGCAGTAACCGATCTAGAAACTTTGCCAGACGCTTGTTTTCTTATATAGGCGCTGCCGACCGCATCGCGTTACTCTGATTGGTTCCATACCTGTTATTTGCATACGCACGCCTATACCAGTTTTTTTTGGCTCTTCAGTGTATCATGTACATTGTTGTATGTTGGAGGTATACTTTTTATTGCGATAAATAAACACTACACGGTACAGTTAATTTTCCAAATTTGAAAACAGCTATCAAAGTTTAACATTGTTATAAAGTTTACCCAAATATCAGAAAACTACAGTGTTTAGAGGCAGAAAAAGTAGTATTGTAATTTTTATACTTCGAAACTTTTATCAAATTATTTGTTACTCGTAAAATATATCATTCAACCTAAACCCATATAAACATTCTCCTTATCACAATTTCATAGCTTTAGTTGGCAGCCACCAATCAGCCTGATTAGTACGGAAGACTCGCGTGTGTACGAAGTCATAGCATCGTAATAATTTTATATACATACCTCATAAAAAGTTTTGCATCACCTGTAATTGGTTGCACATGAAGAAAGTTCACTGGAACAGTAGCGTGCATTACAAAAATACATTCGTCTAGTCAGGCCTGGTATTCTGTACAGACAGTGTGTATTTTCATCCCATATCTTCCCCTGGGCCGTGAGCGACCTAGTAACTCAGAAATACCAGACAACCGATGGTGCAAAACTTTTTTTGAGGTTTGTGCAAATTATAATTTCACCATAGACGTGATGTTTACGCAACTTTCGAAACTGTTCATTAATTCGTAGCGGCATGTAAAAATGTTAGCTGCAGTTATATTAGTTTCAAAGCAAACCAGACATTTCAATGAAATAACGACTTAAGTTAGTAAGGTTTCTTCGCGTAATTATTTTGGTAATTTAGCTGTTATTATAAAAGTATTTTGTATTCTATGTTTTGTGATACTAAGATCTCTATCAGCTGAAGAGGGAGAGTTCGGCGGAGCTAAGTAGTATCGTGCAATTCAGTGATGTATAAATTAGTTTGGAACAATTTCCGTGCGTCCATGTCATAGTAGTAGTCTTATATTAAAATATCGTGGCTTTTTGTACCGACTGTCATTCATTTTAGCGCCAAGCGTGTGTTTATTTACTTCGGCTGTTTACATCGCCACAGGCGACCCTTTTTAAGTGAAATACGCGTTTCAACAGTGTTTAAGGAATCTATACAAGTACTGCAGAGATTGGTTTTACAATCTACAGTTAATAGTAGTCATATAATGCCTACTTTGCCCTACCGTAGATGCGTATTTCACAACAAAATAATAGTTCAATCACGGTTACTTCCAACTTTTATGAAGCCCTGCTAAAATTCTACGACCTGGATATTTATCCGCCCCATGCAAGCAAAGCTTAACCACGTCTAGAAAATTGCACCAAAGGGACAGCGCACCGACTTCGTACGCACTCAGTGCAGTAATACTCTGCGTAAGAACTATTACTTACTGGGCATTACCAACACACCTATTTTCCCTTTGTTTTCTTTCACATTAATAACAAATGCAATACTATAATTTATAATTAAAATACAAGCAAATGTCCAAGTTAACCAAAAATAAGATACAGATGTATAAAAAGTTTGTGATACATTTTTGGGAAACAACTAAACAAGCCATACATTGTGCGATTTTTCAAAGGTATGCGTTCAGTAAAATTATTTCAAGGACAAGTTTATATTTGGTGGTACTAGATATTATTGTTACATAAAAGAAAAGGTTAGGTTGAATTCGTTCCAATAATATTTAGTTTCACATAGATTATGTTGGACTATTTTGATGGCACATGCAGAGCTTCGAAACTGTCCTATATTTTGTAAGCAAATTTTTATTTTATTCCTTCAATTATGTACAGTTAACAGGAAAAGGGGCTAAAGCTAGGTCCAATTCGCCTTGTTATATGTATTCTTTGATTTCTTACTGATTTGTATTTTTAGTAGAAAAATCTCTAAAATCTAAATAGATAGCCGCAACTTTACTCTGCAGCAATGACAGCGCGATTGTGCGTGGTAGAATAAAGTAAAATTTAAAATGCCAATACGTTTTCGCCCTTTACAATTACCAAATGATAGACAGCAAAAATTAGGTTTTAAAAATCTGTGATAACTCATCATGTGTAATGTCGCTTTAATGGCAAGTTTGTGATGATTACCCTGAAACAAAAGCTTTGACTCGAAAACAAAACGTTTCTGCATTAGTGGTATGACCTGTCGTATTGTTTTGGCCGTTGATGCTCGAGAATGCCAACACGGGCCGTTGTAGGCTTACTGTTGCGGTTGCTTGGTATAATCCATTCACGGTATCTTCGATACTTTTGAAAAGATGGAAACTTTTTAGTGGGATCCTCAATGTAGTTCAATTGGTTATAAAAAAATGGTATATGGAAAAAGGTTTTGTAAATTGGTTGTTTTAAGTTTTAAGTATATTTTTTCAATAAATTTTAATAATTTGTTAGAAGTCCGTAAGAATTANATAAATTGGTTGTTTTAAGTTTTAAGTATATTTTTTCAATAAATTTTAATAATTTGTTAGAAGTCCGTAAGAATTAACAACGAATTTTGAAGGGACATGTTGGTTATAGCTGAAAAGAAATAGTTCGTAGGTTAAATATTAATATGTATAAATTTAATGCCGTAATTGTAAAGTTAATATTGCTAAACTATATATTTACATTTTTACGTAGCACTCATGGGTAAAGATTTCACCGTTATTAATTGAAATTAAATAAATTTCAGTTGTTGTCCAGCGGACTCGTACACTCCATCTTGTTCGTTTGGGCACGTTTTTTTCAGAAGTATAACCACGCCATATTGGAGACGCTGAATTGTGGTTATAAAACTAACGTAACACATTCTTTCTACTTACAAGATAATTCTAGGTTAAGATGTAATTTTAGTATTAGCGTTGTTATTTCTGCAGTTTATCAAATAAACGTGCAAAATATAGAAAGGCATTTGAATATTTCCGTTACGTTATTCCCTTCGCAAAGAATGCAAAGGAATCGAATTTTGGTCGCCGCCAACTGATAATCGATTATTTTCGAAAGCTTTTTGTGGAGACCAAGAGATGGCAGCACATTAGCGTTGGTTCTTCAGTGCCAAATGTTAGCCGTGACTCGTCTTTCCGCCGCATAGTGTTGTTTTTATGTTGCAGTGAAGAAGCGCGACAGTTCTTGATGGAACAGAGATGTACCTACACCGCAGGTTTCAAAATGAAAGTGATTTTGTTCGCTGAAGAGTTTGGAAATCGAGCCGCGGGCCGTGAATTCGTAGTAAATGAAACGTTAGTGCGGGGCTGGAGGAATTTTTCTCACTTATAAGTCGCACCCCAAGTTTTCAATAAATTTTTTTTTAAATAAAATGTGCCACTTATATGCGATAAAATACGGTACCATTTATCACAGTGAAATCTTTAACCTGAGTGCTACTTCCAAAAGTTTATTATGTAAAATTTAACTTTTTCCTTACAGCAAATATGTAAATAAATCTTAATACAATAAGTAAACTTTAATTAAATTATATAATTAACAGTTCCGATATATACTTCAATCTACCTTTTTGTATGTATTACAACATTTCGCTAAATTGATTAGCATTTTTTAGACATTTAGAGAATTTTATTAAAGTATATGACAGTTGAGATTACATGGCATTGTTTCTCTTCAAAAATAAATTTTGGTAGTTCCCACATGGACACTGTTAATAAAATATTTGACAGTTCCCACAAGGCACTGTTTGTTTACAAAATATTTGACAGTTCCCACATGGCACTGTTTACAAAACGTTTGACAGGTGTCACATGGCAATGTTTTGTTTACATACTGCGGAAGGATACATAATCGGCTCCCTGAAAGTAGATATTTAGCAGGGTTTCAGAAAATCTTGAAGTTACCGTGAATACATTATATTTACTGAAGTAATGCAATGGTAGCTTCCTGCTATCATGCCATAAAACCTAAGATAAGAAGCAGTGGAAGTAAAACCTGCCGGAAGTAACGTTTAAAAATTATCAGAAGCTATAGTAGTACGAAACTGATTCCTTTCAATGGGCGTAACAAGACAATCGTGCCAGATAATTCGTGTCGAGTGCAATATACGTAATATGTGAAACTGTTGTTTGATTTTTAGCTACGTTTGTTTGTATCTCACCACGGCTCTCTCACACACGTGTCCTTATCAGCCTGTTGTGTTTGAACCACAGACTGAAGTCAAGGTAGACCGATCTCGCTGGCTGCGCGAACCAATCTCCGCGTTTCAACATTGAACTACTCACTTGCCAACACGTCTAGCGAAAACGGTATGGTTTGGATTTTAGGATAGAAAACTGATTTTTAAACAAATGCTTTGAGATGTATGTATACTTCCTCTAAACAATTTGTAATGCAGTTTGATTAAATTCAAATTGGTTAAATTATTTTATTAACATAATAGTGTTTGTCATTTAGAAATAAAATATTAACAACGGTTCATCACTAGTGACCATATGACTTTGACAGTTGTGTTATTCATTGCCTTGCACGCAAGAAGGCGACGAGGGACTTGCTGCAGGAGTCGGTGTCGTTCTTAGCGCTCTCGTACTTCTGTAACTCAAATCAACAAGTATTTCTGGTGGGTGGCATTGACGCCGACTGCTTGTTTCCAGTAATATTGCCCATGCTCTCTCTCTCTCTCTCTCTCTCTCTCTCTACTCCCCTCCTCTTCCCAATAACCTCTTTCTCTCTAACACTGTGCGTTGTACGTTTGTGCATGCGGTTATGCACGTATGCAATACTTATTTCATGTGTGTCAAGGTTTTATTCAAATAAAATAATTTCTACTAAAATATTACTATTTTTATATGTATAAACCTAATAACCAGAAAAAAAGACAGAGTCAAGACGTTTACAGTGTTAAAGAGACTTATTATAAACTGAAATAGTGATTAACGTTTTATCGACCCGCGAAAGGAAAACGAGGGACGACGATGCTCCTGCTGCCTGAGAAGTGGTGATGCTGCCGCCACCCCTCCACATTACTCGGCACTTACGGCGAGAGGGTAAGCAGACTCATGGAGAGGGGCAGGAAATTGAAGGAATTCGGAGAACCACGAATGTTGATGAAGACGACTTACAAACATTAAATATTAAAGTTTTTTTTTTAAGCTGATTATGGCAAAATAGTTTTCATTACCCCTAAGAAACACTACTAGATATGAAACGCTAATTTTCGAGAATACGCGTTCGCGCCAGGGCATGCTCGTACTGTGGCCACTTCCAGTTCGAAGTTGAGGTCAGTGTCGAGGTTGGCAACACTGATTCATTAGCGCCAGTGGTACGCCGTATGCGACGTCTGCGGTTTTGCAGGGAGCGACGGAAATGATTCACGGAAACGGTTCGCCCCACACAGCGGCTGTGACGTGGGAGTGCCCAAGCAGGAACCACGGAGCAAGTAGAGAGGCGACACTGCCATCGAGCTCTTATTTTGAGCTTCAGAATGTAAACAGGTCTCAATTATATTCCCAACATAACATTCGTCAGAGCACATCAACACGATAAAAACCCATTACTTCAGATATTGGCTACCATAATGAGAATCTAGGGAACCTATCTTCGTCAAGGTAATAATTGTCTAGGTAACCCAATTTCTCTTAAGTTTATTGTTCTACTGTTCATACAGTTGGAAATTGGTATAAATTATTTCAGGGGCTGACTTCCAATTCTTTTTAAAATTAGACGTTGAAGACTGGCGATCCTCATGTTTTCAAACACCTTTGTATTTTAAACGTCCTTCTAACAAAGAAAATCGAAAATTATCTATCTCGTCTCGGTAAACATAACACCAGGCAAGTCACAAAGCATCAAGTGGAACAGGGCAGCAACTGTGCAACTATCGAGTAAAGTTACAAAATTGTAATTGTGTAATTTGGTATATATTAAAGTTGAAATTACATTTATAACCATCTCGTAGTTACAACCTGAGCAAAGGTATATTTTAGCCGTTCTAAATTTATATTTTAAAAAATGAATAAATTTATATTGTATTTTTGGTGTTGGCAACACGGCTGCTACACGAGAAAATAGTATTAGTGGCTCGACAGGGCGTATCTAGTGTCACCCCCTGGTAGGAACTGTGCCGGCCGTGGGCAGTCGCCGTAATCCTGCCCCTCCCGGTCTCTTCCGCCCCGCCTCTAAACCCAGCAGCTGTGCGGGGAATGTTGGTGCCTGCCTGCCCGGTCGGGTTAGGGAGGGGGCTGTTGGAGAAGGGAGACCGGGGAAAAAAGAAGAAGGCGGCTGGCAGGCCTGCAGCCGCCCTAGAGTCGGCCGCAGTCAGTCAGTCGACGAGTTGAAGCTAGCGGAGCTGGATAGTGGTGTGCGGGTGTTCATTCTCCGTATACGTGTTTGGCGGCCATGTTTAATTCCGCTCTCGGTCGATATCAGTGTTTCAGCTTCTGGGCGGCTCACCGGCGGCACGATGATCAGAAATATGGATGAGATGCACAACGGCGTCGTGCTTATCAAATGTGAGTAGCGTGCACGCAGGGTTGTATTTTTTTTATTTCGTCTGTCAGCTTGGCATCCCTGCTGCCCGCATCACAAAAGCTTTGCTCTTCCGCCCCCCCCCCCCCATGTTGTAATACCCGGATGGTTGTCCATTTGCCCTCTGAGGGCAAAAAAAAAAAAGCAAGCATGGCGTCTGATGCTTATTTGTCTGCGTGGGTGAAATCTTGTTGCTTCGTGTTTTCATAATTATCTCGAGCAGGTTTGCTGGAGCTGCCTTAATCTTTTAGCGACAAAAACTTCCTGTTGTTTTATTTCATGTATTGGTTTTGCGCTGCCGTGTAGCAGCAGTGGTGTGTAAAACTAGCGGTAGCATGCTGCACGTTGTTGATGTAAACAAATATTCTTGCTCATATTTTTTTTTGTAGATTGTTTATACTTCCCAGGGGTATGACATTAAAGCTTGATAATTTGCTGTAACCAACAAAACAACCGTCAAACATATTGCATTGTTTCCAAATGTCACCGAAGGCAGTATCGTCATGCCATGGAATTATTTATTCACAGATGCGGCATGAAACAAGTGAAGAAGCCATCGTGATGTTATCATTTACATTGGTAGCTTTCGTGTCTCTCTGTACAGCACACAGACTTGTATTAAAGGCTTGTAATAATTTAATTCAGTTCAAGGCATTTGAGAGGGAACAGCCGTAACTGGTTGTTATTAATTATCGTATTAAATTTGTAGAAAGCGTGGATAGGTTGATTTGAGAATTTTGTTTTGCAATATATGATGTGTAACTTGATCAGTCCATTTAGTTTAAGCTGGGCACACAACTATCCATCTCACCTGTCAGTCGCTCGTCCGTCAGTCATACGTCTGTTTTTTCGTCCGTCAGTTGAAAACGACGTACAACAATCCGTCGTCCGTCGATCCTTCTATCCGGTAAAATTTCAGCGTGACAACTTAACAACGCGATCTTTCTTTTGTAGAAGGTATATTTTGGTTGGAAATACAAGAAAGAAACATTTTGGGGAAATAATTTTTTTACGTGATAAAAATTTATACTGAATTATTGGTTACGTTTTAAATTCCAGAATTTACCACCAAGATAAATAAACGCACATCCACCGCCTTGCATTTTATTTCAAAGTGCGTATTTACGTCTATGGAATGTCATCAAAAGGCGGTGACACATCCGTCGGTCCGTCGAAACTGCCCTGCGATTGGTCGAAGATCACATGACAGATGGTTGTGAGTCCACCTTAATGTAGCTGATATTTGGGCAACTGTTTTCAAACGTGCATGTTAATAATTTTGTTGCCTTGGGTAATTAAAAAGAATAGTGACTACCTAAAACTAAAGAAAAATTCACGGAAAATTGAATAATTCAACTCTACTAATTACACAGAACACGAATCTAGTAGGGGCATCAACATATTATCAATACAAACCACAAATACCAAAGTGGGAAGGGCTATGCAGACCAGAGAAATTGTTGGGGTAAAATACGTAAAATATATTTTAATTACATGTCATTTGGGTTCCTTAACAACTTTAAATCAAAACTACCAACCACACTGGACACGAATTTACTAGGTTTAACAGGACATTTAAATGCGATAATGGTTGGCCTATGAAGATGAGTGAAATTGTGTGGTAAAACACGTAAAAGTTATGTAAATTGAATGTCATTTAGGTTCCTTAACCACGTTAAATGCAAGAAGACCTAACCTAACTCAACCTAACTTCACGATATGTGATTACAGGGGGAGAGTGTGCCGGCACGAGATAGTGTGTTAGAGTATGCTCGCGTCAGTTGATCCACCCCTGTGATTTACCTATCATGCTGCATTTTACATGACTGACGACAAAAGTACGTAAGCCCTTCAATTACCACACTTACACGCAATACCACACTGTACAGTTAACTATATTATTTACAATTTCCACGCTAAAACTCCAAATTTATTACGTTACTCACCCATTGAAGCGGCAATCATACCTAACAGCTTAACTAAGTCTAGAAAAGTGTACCAAAGGGACAACGCACAGAATTTTTGCCCACTCAGTTTAATACATTTTGGGTGATAACTTCTTTCTAGTCATTACCAACTCACTTATTTTCTCCTGTTGTTATTCATATTATTTATAAACAAGTTATAACAATTAAGAGACAAAATATAAGTTGAAACAAAAAAAATAACGCTTGTGATGTATTACATGTAGGAAACAACCGATCACGTCATACATGGTGTGATTTTTCAAAGGTGCTATAATAGGGAGAAAATAGGTGTGTTGGTAAGCCTGATCTTAACACCGGGGTCTTGAGAGCCGATGAGGGTGAGCGAGGTATGTAGCAGCGCCAAATTGCAAGAGCGGGGGGAACGGGAGATCGCAGTGAAAACTCGCAGACCAGCGGCATCGTCCGGCACGAATCCCACTTGCGAAAATGCTAAAATCCGGGAGCGACCCCGCCGTGCATCGAACCCGGTTCGCCTAGGTGGGAGGCGAGCACTTTAGCCGCTGCGCACTGCGGCCCCCGGATTAAAGATGTAATGTAATATCGTGGCGTCCTTCATTCTACGGAAAAAATATACATGCGATTAGTAGCTGCTCACAGGCACGCCCCTCATTTATGACCGCAGATAAGCATTCGCGATAAATTCCGACGGTAACTGTAGACCTTCTTAATATTGTGTGTTTACGATCGCCTTTCACTATTGAATAGACTCCACCCAACTGTAATTACACCATCGTGCGAATAAGGTGAGCGCAGTTTTGGGTTTTGCCGGCAGTTGTAATTAAATATGTGTGGAGGATCTCTTACGAAACACTTAATTTGCATTACAGAAATTTGTTTATTTTGTATGGTACTTCTGTATAAAATTCGTTAATTTGCAAATTGCGTACATGCGTTTATTTATTTTAATTTGTCGTAAGAATAAATTTTACGCCAGCGTAAGACACCAAGTTTCGTTAGGACAGGGAATTAACTTAATAAAGTGCTTGAAATTTTTTTTTCCCCCGCAGTTAATTCTTCGGCACGAAGTCGTGACAAGTCACGATTTCACGATACGTGATGTGTGAACCTGTTTTTATAGGCCTACGTTTTTGATTATCTTCTGTTTGTTTCGTAAGTTTTTTTAAAAATAAACGTACTGGTCGTACATGTATTTGGGGGTGTTCTGCGTTCACACTTCGTAATTTAATTAAACAGCAGCTTTTCACAGGACTGCTTTATGTTGCCACTGCAAAAAATAAAAATAAAAAACACCTAAGTGAGCAACATATTGCACGAACTGCCTCAGTTTCAGTAGATATTAACTCTTCACTCACTTAATTTTTCTCCGAGTACTGCAAATGCTTGGTGCCACTGCGTAGCAGGGACGGGCTGTGGCGGTCGCACTGATGTAAGCATGATATATTCTATTCCGTTACGTCTAGCCTACTTCCAAATATTCTGAAGCCCTGCTTATGATCTACTTTCAGGATATTTCTCCGACTTATACAAAGAAAGCTTGAAAAATTACACTAGAAGGCCAACGCACCATATTCGTGCGCACTTAGTATAATAACATTTTGCATTAAAACTATTTATTACTAGGCATTAGCAACACACCTATTCTCTCTCTGTGTTTATTCATATTAGCTATTAATGAAATATAATTGATAAATAAAATACAAGTAAACAAAGTTAAACTTGATAAAAATAAAGTACTTTTATTCCGGCACAAGTACAAAACGCTTGTGATACATGACATGATTAGGAAACAACCAAATACGTAATATATGGGCTGTTTTTTTCGAAGGTTTGATTTATAAAATGTGAATAAACCGCGACTAGACTATATTCTTCGATTGGCTTGTGCTTGATTGTGCCGTGTGAAATTACCTGTCAGTTCAGTTGGCGCCTGAGCATTTCCGTGGCAAGTGCGTGCGAGATAAACTTATCGTCCTGATACACGCCAACCATATCGCTATCGATGCGATACATCGCATCTGTAAACTGTAAACTTTCGAAAATCGACGGCAGTATCGCGAATTCCTATAGAATAAACATGAAACACTCGTATCGTGCATGAATAACTATAAATAATAGTTTAAAAATTTGCTGTTGTCGCACATTGTACACTTCACGCTGTTTATCTGCGGGCCTAGACGACGGTTACAAACAAACATTATCTCTTGCAGGAGGGTGCGGAGGAGAATCAGGTAACCTGAGAACACGGTGCCGAATTCTTCCTACTAACTGATCGGAAAATATTCACTGCTTCAATAAGTCCAGCACTGTACAGGTAGTAAATTAGTTTTCAAAGTTTAACGTATCTATCAAATAATGATAAAGCCATGGTGTGTTAATTGCGAAAGCACAGACAATAGTAATACAGTCAATGGAAATATAAAGGGGTATGAGCGATAAATGATCACCATGGATAATGTTTTCTGTTATTGTTTACTCTGCAGGCTCAAATCTGATAAGTTACACCATCACACAATCACCCCTCTCGCTTTATAATGGGTTCCAGGAATCGACAGTGACGTCCTCCTTACTTTGTGACGTTGCTTAAGCTCTGATACAGTGACTCAAGTATTCAAACACCCACATGTTTAGTCCTAGCGTGTGCATACGAGCAATGTAAAGCAATAAGCCCTACGCAGAGAGAGGAGCGGAGTAGCATTCCCCGTTGTAATAGTTAAAAGCACACCAAAGTCAGAAAGACGAGCACTCAATGGGAAAGATGTAATTGTGATAGTAAAAAAGTATTAATACAGTGGATGTGTACTCTGTTTGGTCTCCTAACGCCCGCGTTATCCACCTCCAGCAGTTGTGCGTACAAATACGGGTTCCATAAGCTGTCTGTGACGCAACGCAAAGAAGTTGTTTCTCCCTATAAGCAAGGCAGGAGTTGTCGTGAAAATGCGGATCTCCATTTGTTTTGGAACTGTCAGTTACCCGCGCTTGCTTGAATTTCTTCACGTTGACATTCAGAGCACTGGGCAGAAATCACATTGCGTCAACACCATGTTGAGGCCATCGCAATGCTTTGTTTTAATTAGACAGTCGGATTCCCCAGGTCCGTGCCAGTTCTGAGTCGACCGTTTAATGGCGGCCGAAGAGGGGAACAACCTGGCCCAGAGGGCCGCGGCCGAACCACCTCGCAGCAAGGAAGATCCGCAGGCGGCCAAGGCACGGGACCGAGCTCGGATCCTGAAGGTTCACCAAGCACGAGGCAAGGTTCACCAGCTCTCACCTCGCCCAGGCCCGGCACGTTAGCGCGGACCCGCTTCCCGACCAAGCCCGAAACGCCCCGGTCCTCAGAGCCAATCCTTATTCCGAAGTTACGGATCCAATTTGCCGACTTCCCTTACCTACATTAGTCTATTGGCTAGAGGCTCTTTACCTTGGAGACCTGCTGCGGATATGGGTACGAACCAGCGCGAATGCTCCGCGTAGCCCTCTCCCGGATTTTCAAGGTCCGAGGGGAAGATCTGGACACCGCCGCAACTGCGGTGCTCTTCGCGTCCCAAACCCTATCTCCCTGCTAGAGGATTCCAGGGAACTCGAACGCTCATACAGAAAAGAAAACTCTCCCCAGATCTCCCGACGGCGTCTCCGGGTCCTTTTGGGTTACCCCGACGAACACTCTCACGAGGGCCCGAATCGGAACGGTTCCGCTGCCGGGTTCCGGAATAGGAACCGGATTCCCTTTCGCCCACCGGCGAAAGGGAATCAACAGAAATTAAACGACGATCTGGACGCCCAAAAGTGCTTATGTGCCCAAGACGACGGAATCTTGTCACTTTAGCACGTAAGAACCATTCCGAAGTGCAGCATCTTAGGCGGAAGATATCGCGTCAACATCAGCACTCTATAAGTCTTCAAACTATACGAAATGAATTATATAATGCTAATTTCCATGGTGGAGCAGCTAAGAAGAAACCGCATATTTCTGCAGTAACCGACAAAAACCCCTGCAATATGCAACGAATACCATGATAGGCCTTTACGAATTTTGATATTCTAAAAAATTTTTCAGATGAGTCTAAATTTATAAAATATTCGGCTCAGAGAGCAAACGTCGAGTGTTGCGAAGGCCAAATACGTAATTGCAATCCAATCGCAATACATTGTACCAACAGTAAAAAAAACATGACGGAGGTAGTGTGGTGGTTTGGGGATGCACGGCATCTTCAAGGGTTAGAAATTTAGCTTTTTTTTTTTTTTTTAAGGTACTATGGATGCCACCATAGTGCGTTACGCCATAATCTATCAAACAGAGTGTATTAGCAGGGTATTGCAGGGGTCTTCCAACAAAACAATGACTCTAAGCACACTATCCCATGAAAACTAGGCCCGGAGTTGTTATTGTATAATGTTTAACGACGTATTGTAACCCACCAAAGAGCCAAGATGTCAATCGCACAGAGCATTTGTGAAAGTAGCTAGCCAAAAAGTACAGATACACCGCCCTTGAAGCAAGCAAACTCTGGAAAGACTATTTTGACGGTCCAAAATTTCCCGAGCACGCACCACAGCGTTGGTGCGGTCTATGCCACATCTCCAGGCAATCATCCATACTAAGGGGTGCACCTGAAATATTACATAATTTATTTGCTACTGCAGTGTAGAAGAGTGTGTTCTGTTTGTGACTGTATGAATACTTTCTTGAGGTGACGAGAAACATCACGGTATTGTTTCATGTACCTATAGTTTTCTTTCTGTTTATTTGTGTATGGGAAACACAACACTATAATGTGCTTTTCAAATTGATGTAACCTTACAGCTTAGTTGTCCATTATATTGAACTTGGAGCGCAAACTATGGGAGTATGAATGAATTTTGAGTCACTGTATATCTGGCGCGCAGTATATCGCAATCATCAAGACTATAAATTGTCAGTTCCGGACAGGAATGTCCGCATCCCAGAATGACACAATTGCCATATTGGCGTTTGAAATTTTTATGTCGCATTGCAGCCGTGACGTTTCTCGAGTTTCGTATCGTCATCGCTTCTGGTTGCAAATTACATGTCATCAGAGGCGGACAGTCCATTAGTCAGATGAAGCGGCTGCTGTATCTCGAAAAAAAAAAAACGAGGCCGACATAACGTAAGTGGTGAAGTTAGTTATGCTATACAATCTTATCACACAATATATTTCAGGGCTGTATGTAATGCTAAGAGGAACAGTTATGCATACACTGTTACTTCTCACTTTTCTGAAGCCCCTCCAAAGTTCTACTTCCAGGATATTCATCCGCCTCGTGCAAACAAAGCTGAACCGAGTCTAGCAAATTTCGCCATAGGAACAACGCACTGCATTCGTGCGCCTTCAATGTAATAATGTTTTGCGTATGAACTATTTCTTACTAAGCATTACCAACACATATATTTTCTGACTGTTTTATTAATATTTATTTTAAATTAAATATTATAATTTATAAAATAAATGTTAGTTGCACGCACACACGCACGCGCGCGCACACACAAACACTCTATCTCTATATATATACACACATACGCATAATACTAGGGGTGAGTGGGGATCAGTAGTTCATTATTCTCTCTGCACTACTCTTGAGTCGTTGACCGCCAGTGCGTGTCGTGGCACGTACAATTACAGAAAAAGACTGCAGTCAGTTCCACCTCAATATTCAAAGCGTGTTCGTACCGCGGAGAGGTTCGTATGCACGGTTGGCTCGCGCTGGGAAAGGTCGTAAAGCGGGCGACCAGCAGCGGCTGACCTTGGGGTCACCCGAGTGCGCCTGCGCACATGTTACTTCCTGCCGAGACACCGCAGCCGCCTCCCAGAACAAACAACCTTTCAATGACAACATACCCTCCTTACTTTCCCAAATTCACAGCTCGAGTCTTGATTTCTACATATAGTACGTGGTCATGCTGCTAGGTTCCTGCTTATTATTTTGTGCGTTTTGTATTTCGAATAAAAATGTTAAATTATAGTATATTCAGTAATAATTGAGCTTTCTGCTTTACATTCTTTGTTCCCTTTGTTTCGTATCATTGGTTTTCTGACTCCGTCATAGTTCTTTGATCTCGTATTTGTTACTAAATCTGTGCTTAATTTCGTAATACTTTATTTTATTCCATTTGTATTGGTGACCTATTGTTACTTTTCCGTTCAAGTTGCACTTATTTTCTGCTATACACGAGATGCTTAATTTTTTACCTGTAGTCTAATTATTATACTTTTTTTTTAGGTCAAATTTGTGGATTGTACCCAATTATTTCCAATTTATTTTCTAGGTTTCTTATCCAGATGTTTTTGATACGTGTCTGTGAACATCGGGTTTTACATTTAAGTATTTTCTTCCCTGGTTGTGTAATTTTTTCCCCCGATTCTATTTTGCAGTCAAAATAGTGTGGCGTAAAAAATCCAGTGCAGTATTTTTGTATCAACCGCTTATGGATCACATATTGATGTATAATTGTATTAGGCACTACCAAGTGTTATTGTCCTCGTGAAAAATAGTATTAATGTAATTTCTTTTTGAATGCTTTTTTCGCCGTCTCCTGAAATGGTATCAAGTCATGGGTTTTTTGTTCGTCGCTCTACGAGATTAGGAATAAAGAGACACCTCACATTAAGTGTGTTAGCTGTAGAAAAATGAGCACATACTGGTTTCAGTCCGAGTGACTTTACGTCTTAAAGATGTTTAATGCAAATCTACTAAATGCATTTCTGTCATGTTTCACTGTTAGTAGTAAACTCTGTAGATGGAACTGTAAATATGTTTGCTCAGAACCTTTTGTCAAGTTTTGTCTGAAGGTGCTTAGGTATAATTGTCCCATTGTAGGAAATTTAAAATGAGTATAGGGACGTAGATCGAGCATTAAATATTTATTACAATGCTATACTTGAAATGATAGCTTCAATGAGTGTAAGTCATGTGGCGCATATGATCTACTGGGGCATTTCAAGAGCGAGCCACTCTCTTGATTACATGCAGACTGTGTGACCTCGGCATCAACGTTTATTTTGCCAACACTCGCGGCGTATACCGTCGTCAGTTGCAGGCGGTTAGTTGGCGACCTTACCAACACGAGGCGAGGGCGCGGCTGTGTAGCAACCTCCGTGACGTTATATTTCGGGCAACGTGAATCACGGACGCCTGGCATCTTGTGGCGCAGAGCTGGCTTTCGCGAGTGCTACGCTACTCCGCTTTGTTTTGACGTTATTTGATCGTAAGCCCCGCGTAAATCATTCAGCTGGGGCTTTACGGTGCCCCGCGCTGCGTCATGGTTGGTTCCCTCACCCCCCTCTTTTTTACACCAGGTTTTGGTTTATACCTCACGAGTTTCTGGAATGTGTTTTGTTTAGAGAAATGTGCTTCCCCGCCGTGATCTTCTTCGTCTCTACGTTGCTATTTATACCCACTTTTTCGCCTCGCGGCTGCTAATGAAGACAGAAGCGACGCTCGATTTGTTTGTCAGGTTGGTATTTCGGACCACACAGAAGGTTTTCGCCCATTACGTGTCCGCCACTTTGTTGATTTCATTTCAGTTACAAGCGATCGTGTTATTAAGTAAGTTCACATATTCGCGAAGAGATCCCGACGCCATTATAGTTTATGTGTACCTTCGATTAGTTTAACTCTTATTCTTTTCATGAGATTGCCGTTACACTTCTTCAAATCAAGAACTTTCTGCCGTCGTCAAATATGACGCCTGACTTCCATTTACACGGTACCACAGATTCCGCACAAACTTGTACATGGTCTGCCATTGTGGCATTTGTCTGCTTGTACGGGCAGATTTCATCATACATAGTTTTGATAGTGGGATCATTCATATTTGCTGTGGCAGATTCCATACTAGATTTGGGACCTGGCCAATAATATTGCAAATTTAGAGTGTAGGGAGCTCCACCAAGGTGGCGACTACCCATTAATTGAATTGACGATGAAGTAAAAAGGAATACCTTCTTTTTTATTATTTATCCATGAGGTAGAAAATAATTCAAATGACTAAAATGCGACATAGCCAAATGATATTTATGTGGACTAAATTAGAATACTGTTAAAGGTGCACTGACTGAAGACTTGCATAAAAGCAACCCAGAAACAAAAAATTAAATACAACGATTTTTTTTCATGTTAACGTTAATTACTTAGCCGAGTTAGTGTAGTGGCAACGTTTACACGTCAGTTGGCCAGTTCAAACCTCCACCGGGCATTCTTATTATCACTACTGAATGCATATCATAACTTAAGTTATGCGAACTGTTATAAATACCGGAAATACTTTGAATAAATAATCTGGTGCTTTCACACATTATAAATGCGTATATGGGCATTAAACTGCCCTGCCACTGCCAGTAGTAGGTTAATAAAACAATATTAATATGCAAATAAGATATTTTAAACACGAAAGCTTCGAATGAGATCCATATCACAGCTTACCTGTGCAACCAACAAGTGCACCGCACCTCACATCCCTCACGCAACCAGAACCTTGTCGTTCTGTCATTTATGAGCCTGGAGCTTAGTTATTCTGACGCGTTCTCGCCGTGTGATTTGTAGTTTGTTTGGTCACCCCTGGTGACCTGTAGCACACGGTGGAAGAAAAATGTGTCGTTATCCAGGAGCACTGCTAGCGACATCACTGTGGAACGTCAAGGTTCATAACATAGACTAAAGATAAGGTAGACCGCTTATTCCTCTTCTGCGCATGTGATGAAAGTGTTTGTTTATATCTTAATTTTTAAATGACAGCCACTGTTATATGAATAAAATACTTTTACCAGTTTGAATTTAATCAAACTGCATTACAAATTCGTTATAGGAAGTATACACACATTTCAAAGCATTTGTTTACAAATCAGTTTTCTCTGACCTAAAATATTAACCATGCCATTTTCGCTAGACGTGTTGGCAGAAAAGCAGTTCAATGTTGGGACACGGAGCTTGGTTGTGCGCAGCCAGCGAGATCTGTCCACCTCATCTTTAGTCTGTGGTTTATAAGGCGCGCTATTAGCGAAGCCGTTATTCGCAGGCGCACGCATATTTGTGTGCCTCCGAACCGCGGAGAGACTCGTACCCGATCTTCGACGGCGTATTTTTTGGGCTGGTTACAGCTGTACCTTGCAGCACCTTATGCGGCGTTGTGTTGAAAAATATACGCGCTAAGTTCATGGCTTACATAGAAACCAGGTTCCTTAACAGTTTTTGAAAACACAACCTCAAACGTAACGGTGGTATGTTAGTATGTTACCCACGGCAAACAAGTTACATCGAGTTTAGTTTCCCAATACACGTTTATTTCATGCTAAAGTTTATTAAAGTTTTTTAGTTACGAATTAAAAATATGTATATATATGCAGCCTATTATGTGAGTAATGAAACAATAATGGAACAATAATGTTTTTGCGTTATGCTGGCGCTGTTTTGTCAACTGAACTGTGCTTTTAAAAGGTTTGTTGTATTTATTATTTACTCAATCGTCGACTTTATTAAATATACGCAATCTTCAGACAGGCACAAGAAGAATGAAACAGGTCTTCGTATCATCCTTTAAACNTATGCAGCCTGTTATGTAAGTAATGAAACAATAATGGAACAATAATGTTTTTGCGTTATGCTGGCGCTGTTTTGTCAACTGAACTGTGCTTTTAAAAGGTTTGTTGTATTTATTATTTACTCAATCTTCGACTTTATTAAATATACGCAATCTTCAGACAGGCACAAGAAGAATGAAACAGGTCTTCGTATCATCCTTTAAACCATACTTCACTTTTAACTGGGTTGCCACGAAGTCAAGGCGAAATAAAATATTTTTCATGATGGACATGCGAGAATACAGCATGTAGAGATGGGAGTAGTGACAACATTCCCGGAACGGTGATAACTAGTGATACTGAGACAAACCTCACAGTGACAAATGGTGGTGAATTTGTCACTGCTTGTAATATTGCCTTATTTTTATTCTTTGTACCTTTTCTGCGTACTACTTTCTTTGTAAACTACGATAATAAACGGCGAGGAGGGTGAAGCAGATGAGTATGGAGCATCGCTGGAATGAAGGGGCGGGAGAAACGGGAGATTCTCGAGAAAACCTGCCGACCAGCGACATCGTCCGGCTTGGTTCGCCTAGGTGGGAAGTGAGTAATCTAACCACTACACCACCGCGACCCCGAGTGTATAGTAGAACTGTCCAAATACGAATTACCAAACCGCCTTCCATATTTTGAATCATCTGTTTCAGAACGATACAATCCGTTTATGCAATAATAGGGTTAGAGGTGTTGACGATTTATAGAAACATACCTTATGTAATGAATATTATGAAAGAAATAATTTAAAATATGTTAAATTTCCATAAAATATAATATTTTGAATGTAAGTAATTTTGTTACGTGATATTTTTTTTTTTTACGTAAATGTAATTTGAAATGTTTCAGACGTTATTATTTATTATTTTACACACGCGTAGAAACGTATTAAAATTAATTTATGTGGTTTGAAATATATTTAAAGTAAATTTAAATGTAAGTTATTTAATATTGGCTGATATTTTGACTGTGCTTCATCTTTATGTAATGTCTTTTTTACGTAATATGTCGGAGTCGTTAGCGGACCGATGGCATTCGAAAATTGGAAACTGAAGAGCATTACTTTATAAATAAATCTGTTATTTAAGCATTACGACAATTTAAATAATACAAATAAAGTAATCTGGATCTTGCGACTACTAATGAAACAGCTAGATGTAACAAGAAAAAAGTAGCCACTTAATTTTCACGAGGCAATAGTGCCATACCTACTGAACTGCCTTCCCGTAGCTAGCTACTCTCTGTATCATGTAACTTGGCAAGTTTTTGACAGTTCGACGAAAGTAGTGCCAAATGTTCACTTTTCGTTTCTGTA
Source organism: Clitarchus hookeri (assembly GCA_002778355.1). Taxonomy (NCBI): domain Eukaryota; kingdom Metazoa; phylum Arthropoda; class Insecta; order Phasmatodea; family Phasmatidae; genus Clitarchus; species Clitarchus hookeri. Next base: position 360,972 of record NQII01000918.1, on the reverse strand, counting down.
TCCTTTCGCCATCAGCTGGTGCGTCAAGTAGAGGCTTAATTTTTTTATCAACACGCTGTCAGCTAATCCACTTGCCATTGTACTGTATTGCTAAACAAATTTTAAGGTATTTATAGCAAAAAATATTGGTAGGTTATGAAAGTAAAAATGTAAAACCTTGCAAAAAATTAAATATTTGCTAACTCTTTAATTTGTCCGAGACAGCGAATTTGGTTAACATTTGCGAGGCGGTATTTGCAGTTCTTACCACACTTTGGACGTTATAGCTTATATAGCTGGAACTAAAAGTAATCCGGGAAACTTGATTGACAACGCACTTTTATTCAGCAACAACTCACCAACGACTATTGATTACAAAGCAGTAATTCTACTATTACTGATACTAAACAGTGGAATAACGTNAGCAACAACTCACCAACGACTATTGATTACAAAGCAGTAATTCTACTATTACTGATACTAAACAGTGGAATAACGTAATAATTGCTTAAAAACTATTCACGCGCATTACACTTTCTTCGTTTTATTAATACAATATAGTAACAACACGGAAACAAGTAAATGGGTTTTCGGGAGAACAATTTGGCGTATAATTTACGTAGACGAACGATTACCGGCCGAATAGAAATTACTAGTACTCAAAATCGCACACGAAATATATGTTACTTTAAAAACTATGCAGAGCTCGCGGAAAAATAAAACTATTGATATCTGTTCGTAAATTTGTTATATATTACACACGAAAGCTATTCTTTTCTGGCTGGTAATGCTTCGGGAAAGAGCGGACAGATGGCGCGCATGGCATGACAGGGCGAGGTGTGATCCGTTTGCATTGCTCAACAGGTAGCAGTACGTTGGCCTGCCTTTTGATCCCGTCTTTTTAACAGTTGGCTTTTCTTCTATTACTGGCTCGGAACTACACGAATTTGAAATATAGTTCGTCAAATTATTAAGAAAAATAATTCAACAATATTACGCAATATTTTCGTATGCTTTTGGAATTAATATCAAGTATGGATGGAGAGTGGGGATATGACGTGGAAAAGGTTTTTGAAGTTGCGTTTCATTTGGATACGGGTAGTTTTATTGTACATTTCATTTTGAACACCTATCCATTACTACTTTGTCACGAAGTTTAGTTTGTAACACTTAACAACTGTTTTGTGACCTCGTAAAATAAAATGTATTGATTAATCTAGTAACTCTTTCTTATCGCGTATTTTCTGCTTGTCTGATGTGCGTCGGCAGTGCACTCAGAATAGCCAACNTAATCTAGTAACTCTTTCTTATCGCGTATTTTCTGCTTGTCTGATGTGCGTCGGCAGTGCACTCAGAATAGCCAACTTAATATTATATTTTGTTCGTTCGTGCATCAGTTGATATAGGATTTTGTAAATGGCACTTTGTTTGTTTCGTTTACNTTAATATTATATTTTGTTCGTTCGTGCATCAGTTGATATAGGATTTTGTAAATGGCACTTTGTTTGTTTCGTTTACATAAAGTTGCCACTCACTGGCTCTCAGAATCTCGCCAACTTATATGAGACAGACTCGTCGTATCACATACTGTATTCTTTGCCAGTGTTAGTGAGCGGCACTGCAGTAGGAATTGTATACATTCATGCAGCACAGTGACCGTAACAGAGCGGCCTTGACAAAGAACCACCTATGCCCCTGGAATATAGCAATTTTGCATATTCGTCATATAAGTGTTTGTAATACATTTATTGCTGTTATTTTTGTATTTATATTTCTGTATTTCAATGTCCATTTTGCATATCGCTATGAGCAACATTAACGATGTCGATACTTTGTATATCAGTACAACAGATATTANTCAATGTCCATTTTGCATATCGCTATGAGCAACATTAACGATGTCGATACTTTGTATATCAGTACAACAGATATTAGCGATCACCATAGACTTTTGGGAAACTTGCATCGAATGTATTGGAAAGTGGACGTCACACATCCCTGGCTACGAATGACGGGCGTGTCCTTCAGACGCAGCCATATCGGATGTGCGACAGTCGTGTTGAACTCAAGTAGACCCCGAGCTGGGTGGGAACATGATGCTGGTTGCATAGTGAGGTGTCCAGTTCCCCCACACATCTGACCACCCGCGGCCCATGTTGCCGCTGACTAGTGAGCTGTCAGAGCTGCTTGTAGTCGCAGCTATCCACCCTGCGTGTAATCTTCAGGGATACAAATTGCGTGACCTTGTGCGGCCGTTGGAAAGTTTGTCTCATCACTTCGTGTCGCCTTAGTCGTGTGTCACACGGTTTGTGGATCGGAGTAGTTGGCAGCGCCGTAGACGGAAAACAGGTTGGCATAGTAAATACATCTTCACCTAGGCGGATGTGTGGCCAGATTGAAATGCTAGAACATAACAAATTGTCTGTTAGCTCCTCAAAATTTTTTATTGTTTCAGTGTTATGGACAGGTATAAAATAATGATGTCGTGTGCCCTTTAGAATTTAGATAACCATGCGCATCATTTCGTACATGCGCTGTAGGTAGCCGGCTCCCAAGGTCTGAAGAACGGTATCACGGGATTGCAATTAAGTGTTGTTTACACAGTAACTTAGGTTTCTTGAGCATTATTCATAGTTTTGAAAGTTTATATTTGAGACTTGCAACTTGTGCGACGGCTTGCATATTTTCTTCGCGGGTGACATTTTTTTGTCGCAGCCAGTCTATAGGAAATATTCGATACTGTATTTCAATTTGATGTATTTTTTCTTTTTTAATCGAGAGTCGTGAAAAGGAAACCACTGCGAGATCTTGGGTAAACTCTTGTGTCGAAAGTTGATCTCTTGGTGACATTTTCTTTTTCCTTTGCGCGTGTGCGCTTTTGGGAGGGCCATGCTGCAATGTCCATGAGTTGAGTACAACATATGGCACTTTCGTTTATCATCTGTTATTTCATGTAAATTGATGTCGAGCATTCTTAGATTTTCCTGACAGACCTGGAGTGACCTTTTGCTATGTGTAAAAGGGCGCTGAGTCGGAGTGGTATAGTAAGGGATTGTAAATCGTAATCTCAATCGAGATCTCAATACAGTGGTCGAGGTATGCGCAGGCATGTAACTTGTGCGGGGATGTAAAATTAACTAATTACGAAGCTTTGGCTCTCACGGACACCTGCCACTTCATTCTAATATCCATCTATTGACCAGAGTAGCCGTGATTCGGTCGGGACACTACCCACATTCTTGCTGTCTCGCGAGGACAGCGCTGGAGCCGTGTAGCCTCTCGCGTGTCCAAGACGCCCAAAGACAGATCTGTCGTTCTGGTCAGCCTGAAAGTCTTGATGGTGGGCGGAGGGGCGAAACGTTTCATCACTGACCTTCAGCATGTATGCGACACACCTCACATGCAGCGGCGTGTGGTGAACTGTTGCAAGATAAGTTTCTTTTTGCTGTGTGCTATACCTAATTGTTTGCTAGTTTACACATTGGCCACTTGAACGTGGTAGTGCAGTTGACGTCACAGCACGTGGTGTAATGGGTGCCGTTCTCGCCCGTGAGTGGCCGCACTACATTCAGTTTCTCCCGGCCCCACTCTGGTTATTGGTTCCTGCTGCGTGCGCCGAATGTGTACAGCATTGAGCAAGCATCAGCTTACCTTGCAACACTTCACCACTGCTCACATGAGAATTTACAGAAGTCTGAGAAATAACTGGTGGCTTTCAGTTGTGGGAATAACCGATAAATCTACCGCACCGTGGTGTAAGTAAAAAGTTAAAAATTACTTTTTCAAAAGCAAATGGGATGCTTTATGGTATCAGATGCCATAGAAGGGCCTGTTTTTGGGATATGTGAATTTCCCTTCATCACCTATCACAAAACAGTCAACTACATAGGAACTGAACTGATACGAGAAGCCCGAACTACAGGTAGTTACAGCAAAATGGTCCATGTTGCCAGTCAGTATGAGTGAACGTGTATCTGTAGACGACACTAGCTGTAGCAATAGATTCAGACTCAAGGCCTTTGCCCAGGAAATTTACATTCACTGTAAAAATATTTATCTTTTTGCTAAGAAGAAATTGTTTTGCGCAGTTTACCGTAGTAACAAATGTTACCTATTAGGCCGTCCGCTGTGAAAGTTCACGAAGACTCATGTTCGTAGTTATTGTTGATTTCCTTTGAGGCATTTTGTTTCTCGGTTTATTGCTTATTGCTACAAGAGAGTAAGCTCGATGACATCATTTTTTATCTTTTTATTTATTTATCACCTAATGTATATTTTTACAATGAAAGTAGACTTGTCATACATTAATATTAAAATACACGATTACATGGTGTAGGTACTATTACAAATGCTGATATTTAGGCTACATATTGGCCCAATAGAAATCCCTATGCACTGGGTTTGTATATACATATTATAGTACTATTGTACAGAAACAAGAGTATAGAAAACATTAGGTAATTATATTAAAGAATATTTTTGGTACATTTCTTTTGTTGCATTGGGCATTTTAATAAAAAAATTCTTCAAGAGAATAAAGGGTTGACTTTGTCAAGTATGCTTTCAGTTTTTTTTATTTAACTAGTGAAGTCGGATCTGTTGACTGCTTGTAGCGACAAAGGCAGACTGTGTAAGTTAACAGTTTAATTCCACTTTGATAAGAACTTTTCCCACATAATACAGTTCTTTATGAATAGTAGTGAAACTTAGAGTGATTACGGGTGTTGTAGTTACGTACGTCACTGTTTGTAGTATATTGCATATTTCTTTAAGTAAAAAGTATGGTGTGGTATATGTTAAGTGAAGGGAATGTTTATATTTTAAGTTATTGAAAATACTTTTTGCGTGAGATTGCAGGTTTTATAACAATTATAATTCTTATAATTTTCTNAGTGAAACTTAGAGTGATTACGGGTGTTGTAGTTACGTACGTCACTGTTTGTAGTATATTGCATATTTCTTTAAGTGAAAAGTATGGTGTGGTATATGTTAAGTGAAGGGAATGTTGATATTTTAAGTTATTGAAAATACTTTTTGCGTGAGATTGCAGGTTTTATAACAATTATAATTCTTATAATTTTCTNTATATTTTAAGTTATTGAAAATACTTTTTGCGTGAGATTGCAGGTTTTATAACAATTATAATTCTTATAATTTTCTTTTGTAGTTTGAAATTGTTTTCCAATTGGCAGACTTACATTATTGTGGCGACACTACCGTAAATTGGACTTTGTGTAATGAAACGTTTCTTTGAAGCAGCAAATTTTTTTTTTTTGTGGTAAATAAGTATTTTTCATGGTGCAGGCTTAGGCGTAAGGGTCTGGCACGTGTTTTGACCTCGAAGCGAGTGGCAGCTGTGTTGCGGAGGTGGGTAAGGGTGTCGGCGGTGTTTACGAAGCGGGTGGACACACGCTGGGCCGCGTTGTTTACCTGGGCACAGGAAGCCGGCGTGACCCCGTTGTGCGGCGCCCATTGAGGACGGAGTGTGGGAACCGCAGCTGTCGTGGGAACAGCAGTGGTGCTGTGCTTTCCCTTCTTGCCGTGCAGCGACGCCCCGTTCCCTTCTCCTCAACCCTACTAGTTTCCGCGCTACCAGGCCGTCGTAAAGGCGAGTTTACAATTAAAAGGGGCCGCGTTATCTGAGCGGTTAACATGCTCGCCTCCCCCCCAAGGCGAACCGGGTTCAATCTCCGGCCGGGTCACCCGCGGATTTTCGCATTTGGGAATCGTGCCGGACGATGCCGCTGGTCGGCGGGTTTTCTCGGGGATCTCCACTTCCCCCGCCCTTTCATTCCGGCGCTGCTCCATACGTACCTCAATCACTCTCATCGACTCTCAAGACCTCGCTGTTAAGAACCGCCCAAATCTCTTCGCCCACTTTACCATTAAATACTGACTAATGAAAACTTGTACTTATGACTCGTTAAGTACTTGGAAAATAAGTTTTGCAGTTTGCGATTGATCTAGGAACTATTAAGGGGCCCGCGTACCTGCCGCTGTTTTCCGCGTTTGGTGTCCAGAAGCGCGGGAGCGATAAAGGCGACACTGCCAGGGGCATCAAGTGCGTCATCGACGCTATACGCAAGGCTATGAACTGACGCGACGTGCAGTGTTCTCGTCGTGCTTCGTGTAGCCTGCCTACGGGACTCTAAGAGGTGACCCTATCATTTTATTGATGGAACTCCTGTAGCAAGGTTCAGTACAGGCTCCTATCGTAGTTTCGCTCGTCTCCGGGAAGTACGTTTAAGACACGGTGGTTTGAAAAAGCAGTTTTTAACCATGTTGGAGTGCTCTAAAATAGTATTTATTGCATGCAAGACATCTTGAAAGTATNTTTGAAAAAGCAGTTTTTAACCATGTTGGAGTGCTCTAAAATAGTATTTATTGCATGCAAGACATCTTGAAAGTATGATTCCGTCCTCGTTTGGGACGTTTTTTCTTTTCGTAGGTAGACAAAAATATACAGTACATTAAAAACTAGTGCTGTTATGTCGTGATGTTCAAAATTAAGTAGGACCATCTGAAAACTTGAATTGTGGAGAAGTAAAATTTATTTTGAAAGCGTTATTCTGAAATATATCAAGAAACAGAAACATTTTATAGTTGGAAATGTACTATATGAACATAGTATGTGACACAAAACACGCTGTAATAACTGAAAATAATTAATTCAGCAAGCAGATTGTTGGTTCCAGAGAAGAGCTCGCTGCGTTGGCATATCAATGCGACATCACAAAGAGTACCTTAAAGAAATGCCCTACAGTGAAGTGGAAGGGTTTGAGCAGCTCTTTAACAGCGGGGTCTTGAGAGCCGATGTGGTGAATCTAGGTGAGTGTGAAGCAGCTCCGGAATGCAAAGGCGGGAGAAGCCTGAGATCCCCGAGAAAACCCGCCGACCAGCGGCATCGTCCGGCATGATTCCCACGTGCGAAAATCCGGGTGACCCCGCAGGGAATCTTAACGTGGTTCGCTTTGGGAGGCGAGTAGTCTGACCACTACACCACTGCGGCCCGAAATGCCCTACAGAATACCACATAAAGACTATTACGAGTAATAGTAATTTCAGCTGTCGTTATCAAGAAGATGCTTGCATTTAGTATCTTTAGAGCAAGCTAACGTTAAAGAATAAGGCCCCTGGCATTACCACAGAGTCCGTAACCGACTGGTTCAAACCCCCTTTGATGACGTCACATTGTTTTAATGTTTTCTCTGCATAACCCTGTGACGGAAAATAAAACTTTACCGTCCCACGTAAGTCTAGATTTTTTTTTGCTTTCGTATTGCAGTTGGAACCCGCCTTACACTGAAATATTTTTGTTGCGTGGCTACATGCTTGGGGTCTTGGTTCTCGGGAAAATTAATAAATGCAGATAACAGTTACTTTGCCAGAAAGAAAATCTAAAACCGTATAGGTTGGAACGATACTAACATAAAACATCTTAACCATTACACTACTGCACGTTTGGCGAGAATCAAGTAAGTTGAAATAATACTGTATGTTATTTCTTGTAATTGTAAGTGAACTACAAAAGTGTTAATAACAGTCTAAAATATAAGTCGCACCGCTGTTGCGCTTCATTAACCTTCGAGGCCATGTNGTCGCACCGCTGTTGCGCTTCATTAACCTTCGAGGCCATGTCAATCCACAACACACCGTCATGGCTGCCCGTGTCACGAACTGGGAAAGTATCTCGCAAGGAAACCAAAGCCGTGTACAAATGAGTAAGAAAGAGTCCTACAGCGATTTTGTTTTGAGGGATGTACTTGCTTTACATGTAACATCACGTGTTAGCGCGTGTCGTGCTGCTGGATCGTCACATCTGCTGCTCAGGAAGCTCGGCCGGGATGCTGCGCCGGACCGGGCTGGGCGTTGCACGTGGTTTATCTCTCCTCGTCCTCGGCTGGGCTTGCTCTCCGGCACAGTGCGTCGGGTAACATGAACTCCGGAGAGGCCCGCGCGTGCAGCTCCCACGACGCGGCGTATCTATCGGCATGTGCTTCTCTGGCTCTCCTGTGCCATCATCTAGCCACGAAGGATGTGTCTCGTGACATGCACCAATGTTCTACGCAAATACAGGGCCCTTGCTTGGTATGGAATTATAATTCATGCCCTATTCCCTTAGGGACCGCGGTGACTGAGCGGTTAGCCTGCTCGCCTACCACCAAGGCGAACCGGGCTCAATCCCCGGCCGGGTCACTCCCGGATTTTCGCAAGTGGGAATCGTCAAGTCTGGCGTGGGATTGTGTATAGGACAATACGAATTTCATCCCATACTTTTTCATAGGCTATGATAAGCCGAGTATCTCAAAAACCCCGGTGGTGCAAAACCTTTTTCAGTAGCATATGTTATGGAAACATCGTAGCAGTTAAAGTTTGAGGTAACGCGTGTTTTCGTAATTGAATGGGACCATATCGAAATTATTGCGGAAAATTAATAGCAATGTTGTAGTTGGAGTGTGGCCGGAGGGAGGCGGGGTCGGTAGCGGCTCTGCACAAGACGCAGTTGAGGAAAACAAGGAGTTTGGCGACAGGTGCGGGGCCGTGACACGGCCTCGTAACCCCGGGCTCTCGTGGCCGGAGTTGGACTTCGCGCGGCGCCAGGTGTGTGCCGGTCGCCCCGCGCCGCGCAGGGAAGTCACGAATCCGTTCCGGTGGTCGCTTCTCTCACTTTCCCGTCGCCCGGTCTCCCAATCACCATCCCTCGCATCTCCGCCACGCAGTCTCCACCTCTGCTGTCTTTAACACTGTCCTTATTTTGTTTAAGTGCGCCTTTTTAACGCTCCGGCCTTCGTCGGCCTTTCTCGCCGGTCGGTGGTGGAACTAAGGAGGAATGGGGGACGGGGGCTAAAGGCCCTTACACAATAGAAACTTTAGCATTTGACTTTACATTTCCTTTCCTTTGAAGAAACTGCCAATACACAAAACAACTGTAAAGTCAAAGTTCAGAGAATTGAAAATCTGTTTTGAGAACTTTGTAAAAATGTGTATCTTGTTATGTTAATCATTATTATATTGGCCAGGAATGCATTTACGTACCTTTTTAAAATAGGCTTAGACATTTATCAAAAGTTCATTTCAAAACAAAAAAAAACACTCTTTTTTTTACTTTATTCAAAAATATCAATTCATATAGTTCCTTTTCACATTATATTCATTTGCCATATATTTAATTTAGACGAGCTTAGTTTTATGGTCTTGGTTGGATTGTTAATCTGCTACCATAATTACAGCTACCAAAAAAGAAGATAAAGTATTTAAAACATATGCATGCTGGATACAAAAGACCAACAGTAATTAATGAATAATGAGAACATGAGATTAATAGTTATTATATAATCCAGATGGGAGTAAAGTNCATGAGATTAATAGTTATTATATAATCCAGAGGGGAGTAAAGTAAATAATTTCACGAGTAGTATTTAGATTACTTGATATATTTTAAATAAAAAAGAGTAAACGTTATAAATTTTGCTAGCATAAGAAAATCAATATGAATGGCATGATCATGTTGTATAATAGCAGAAAAAAAAGGGGGGGGGGGCTTCTTACAAATAACATTTATAATATATGCATATTTATATGCCAGGACATTAATATTTTAGTGAAAACAATACATTAAGTAAGCCAGGTATATGATGAACGAATTTTTTCTTTGATAGTTAATTTTTTTACAAGATTGGAAGTTCACAAACTGTTGTATATTCAAAAAAATGGAACGTTCACAAACTGTGGGTTCAATAAAATTAAATGAAGTGGAGATGGCCGGCAGAGAGAAGAAAGCAGAAACGCCAAGACTGTTCTTCAGTGAATGTGACAGGAGTCACAAGTACCCCGTCACAACTACCAGGCTAGACTGCAAAGCTGCAGTCTTCCCCACACTACAGGTCGGTATGGATTGGTACTCAGATAACAACTGGGACTGCCAAACTGTTATCGGTGATGTTGAGAAACTGCTAAGCTGCGAACTGCGAGATGTGAAACTGCGAGGCGGTGAAACTGCGACCTCCATAACGAAGTTCGAAAAATACACTGATATAGTCTACAAACACTAAATCAATCAATTCTAAATGAAATAAAATTATATTCCCAATTGAAACTAAGGTAATATAATGAAATTGTTCTACACTAAACATAAAAAATAGAAAAATTTTTTAAAGAATTTTTTTATGGTACAGTTTAACATACTAAGATAAAAATCGCCCTACAAGAAAATAATGCTAATTCCGCATAACTTCTGTTAGATTATCTGCAAAATAGCTGCTTGGCTTTGACTTTAAATTTCAACTTTTCGAAATTGTAATCTTAAGAGTGCGCGACTTTACCGTTGACAGTTCTATTGTGTCAAGTTCCATAAGAAACAACGTGTCGGAAAGCAAATATAAAGTAAAATGTTTTAGTTTTCAATTGTGTAAGGGCTTGAAGAGGTTTAATCCCTTGCCTTAGAGTTTGAATTTTCACTGGATAAAATGCGATTATCCCTATAATAAAGTACTGTACATTGTTAATAATGCACTTTTAATACATGCAGATGATATGATAACAGGACATTTTTAAGAAGTACGGATATTTACACAGTCTTTTGCATACAGAGCTGCGAAGAAAAGAAAGTACAAAATTGTGGCAGCGTAATTCCATTTCATTTGTACTGTCAGTTGAATACGTAATCCGTGTCACTTATACGACATATAAGTGTTAAAAAAATTAATGCATTCGTAATTTCACTTACTCAATAAATTGAAAGGCATTTAATGTTTATATATGTGATGTACTTTTGTTGTGCGTACACTTGAAATCAATATAGCAAATTGTTCATTACGCAGGCACTTAAGTATCTTGTGGCATATCCTTTACAGTTGATGACTTCCTTTGCATGGAATTCATAAGTCGTTGGCATGTAGCGGAGGTGATTTTGTCCCTTTCTTGTAGGATCACCTATTTTAGTAGTTCTTCTTTTGATGTCACATTTCCTTTGCAAACATTCCTCTTCAAAATTGCCCATGAATGCTCTATGATATTTAAGTTTGCCGACAGTGAAGGGGTTTTTAATTGTTTGAGAACATTCCAGACTAACCATGTATGGTGGCTGTTGTCCTGCTGCAAGTAGTACACTGCTGGTAATCCCATTTTTTGCGCACTTTGTTTCACATTTACTTTTAAAATATTNCAAATGGGACTGCCAAACTGTTATCGGTGATGTTGAGAAACTGCTAAGCTGCGAACTGCGAGATGTGAAACTGCGACCTCCATAACGAAGTTCGAAAACTACACTCATATAGTCTACAAACACTAGATCAATCAATTCTAAATGAAATAAAATAATATTCCCAATTTAAACTAAGGTAATATAATGAAATTGTTCTACACTACACATAAAAAATAGATACATTTTTTAAAGAATTTTTTTATGGTACAGTTTAACATACCAAGATAAAAATCGCCCTACAAGAAAATAATGCTAATTCCGCATAACCTCTGTTAGATTCTCTGCAAAATAGCTGCTTGACTTTGACTTTAAATTTCAACTTTTCGAAATTGTAAACTTAATAGTGCGCGACTTTACCGTTGACAGTTCTATTGTGTCAAGTTCCATAAGAAACAACGTGTCGGAAAGCAAATATATAGTCAAATGTTTTAGTTTTCAATTGTGTAAGGGCTTGAAGAGGTTTAATCCTTTGCCCTAGAGTTTGAATTTTCTCTGGATAAAATGAAATTATCCCTATAATAAAGTACTGTACATTGTTAATAATGCACTTTTAGTACATGCACATAATATAATAACAGGAAATTTTTAAGAAGTATGGACATTTACACAGTATGTACCATTCTTTTGCATACAGAGCTGCGAAGAAAATAAAGTACAAAATTGTGTAAGCGTGATTCCATTTCATTTGTAGGGGAAAGTGGGGGAAATACGAACACCTAAGGGAAAACGTAAATAAAACAGTGGAATTTGATCACAGAGTTTCTTTATTGTTTAATTATAAAGTGTACTTATCTGTCTAACGAATTCACTAATCAACATTTATATTTGTTTAATAAATTGCAACATTATGAAAGAAAAACAAAACCCGACATTAGTCGGGTAAATACGAACACCAAGCGGGGTAATTACGAACTAACACNACGAACTAACATTATTAACGACAGAGATCACATTTAAAACCCAACGATGTTGACTGTCCGTCAGTACAACTCTCGTGAGCCCATTTTTTGCACACGTAGCACATAATCCAGTCTTCAGCGGGGGGATCTATATATTTATCTCTACAAAATATACAAAAGTAGTCTTCATTTTCCTTTTCGCCCTTCTCTTTGTTTGAAGCTTTCTTCTTACTATATTTCAGTCTTTTTATTTGGGTTTCCTTTTTGGCATTTTTTCCGTTTTTTTCTTGATTTCTTCTGCTTTAGCTCTTTTTCTGTTTTCCTTTTCCTCTAACTGATCTTTCATGGATGTGCTCGTAAGAATAGTAGATTTTTTCTTCCTAATATTGCGTTTTGATATTTTTGGAGACATAATAGGCAATTCAACGATCTCTGATAGGGAAACGGCATGCGTGCTTGCATCATCGCTTTGTGAATTAACAGGACCTATATCAGAAGCTTGGTCATCATGGTCTTCAACACGGTGATCTTGAGCTGCTGCGGTTACATCGGCATGATTGTGAGCGTCAGAAGCTTGTTGAACATCAATTGCTTGGTTATCTGATGGTTGGGTATTTATATGAATGTTTTGTGTCGGATTTATTGTTTCTTGTGCGGTAGGCTGAATTGAATCTATCTCAACAGGGCGCAAGGGATATATTCCTGCAGCTCTAAATCCACTTGCAGCTTTTTCAAGGTTACTACAACGGTTAAAAGCGTTTGTAAACAATTCGACTATGTCGTATTGTGTAATGGGCTGTCCAAATCGCACTGCCATGTGATTCTCACATTCTTGATTGTATGCAGTCTTGATAGGGCCAAAATATGTCAAGTCCAAGGGTTGGAGTCTGTGAGAGGTGTGTGGGGGCAGAGTTAGCATAATGATTCCATGATCTCTGCAGAGTGAGAATGCATCAAGACTTATATGACTCTCATGGTTATCTAAAATAAGCAAAAGGGGGTTTTCCTTTGAAGGCTTTGCATATGAAATAAAGTGGTGTAGCCAATCCACAAATAGGCTTTCATTTATCCATCCAGAGTCTGACACAGCCCCAACCATATTAGGGTTACTACCTTTTAGTAATTGTGGATTCATACGCTTCCTTTTAAATATAAAAAATGGAGGAATGTATTGGCCAGCTGCACTAAATGCACAAACAACAAAAAGATTATGAAAAAAAGGTTAGGGGTAATGCCGAACGTTCGCGATTGCCCGACACGGAGTGTTCGCATTTACCCCGCGGGATCGAAAATAATAAAATGGCACAAAACAAATTAGGTTATATTTCTTTTGCCAACTGCGTCATTGTCATTTAGCTGATTAATATGTGATTATTCCACAATGTAAAAGCTAAATTACTATTGTAGATAAAAATAAAGCTACACCTACTTGAATTTACCAAACAATTACATCATAAACATACAAAATATTGATAATTGCATACCTTGATAAGTACGTGCATCCACGTCTCCCGTGTTGTTGACTGGCACTAGTGGTGGCGTGATCTCTGAAACGGCGGCAAGTAAAATGTGGCTATCTCTTTCTAACATATTAGAACCATTGAATTCGGCATTACCCCGCGTTCGCGTTTCCCCCACTCTCCCCTACTGTCAGTTGAATACGTAATACATGTCACTTGTACGACATATAAGTGTTAAAAAAATTAATGCATTCGTAATTTCACTCACTCAATAAATTGAAAGGCATTTAATGTTCATATATGTGATGTACTTTTGTTGTGCGCACACTTGAAATCAATAGAGCAAATTGTTCATTACGCAGGCACTTAAGTATCTTGTGGCATATCCTTTACAGTTGATAACTTCCTTTGCATGGAATTCACAATTCGTTGGCATGTAGCGGAGGTGATTTTGTCCCATTCTTGTAGGACCATCTATTTTAGTAGTTCTTCTTTTGATGTCACATTTTCTTTGCAAACATTCCTCTTCAAAATTGCCCATGAATTCTCTATGAAATTTAAGTTTGCCGACAGTGAAGGGGTTTTTAATTGTTTGAGAACATTCCAGATTAACCATGTAAGGCGGCTGTAGTCCTGCTGCAAGTAGTACACTGCTGGTAATCCCATTTTTTGCGCACTTTGTTTCATATTTACTTTTAAAATATTNAGTCCTGCTGCAAGTAGTACACTGCTGGTAATCCCATTTTTTGCGCACTTTGTTTCATATTTACTTTTAAAATATTGTTATAGACTTTGGCGTCCATGATGCCATCTATAAATTGCATGTTTCCAACCCCCTTGGACAACATGCAGCCCCAAAGCACTATGGATCCGCCACCATTCTTTACAGAGGGGAGTGTTGGCTATGTCATTGGCAGTATTTTTTCTTCCACGCATTCTGGATGTCATCGTATTCGAATACGTTTATTTTTGTTTCATCGGTCCACATTACCAGAAGTCTGCGGTTCATTTACATGATCATTGGCAAATTTCAGTCTACGATCCCGTTTCACTCTATTAACATAGGGCTTTTTTTTAGGCCCTCGTCCACTGTATCCTGCCCTATACAGTACCTGATGGATAGTCGTATTACATACTCGTTTACCTGTTTCCTATTCCACAATTGCACTCAGTTTAGGCACACTCAGACTTGAATTATCTCTCACCTGCTGAACAATAAAACATTCCACCCGCTAAGTGATTTTTCTTTCCTTCAGTCTTCGAGGTAAATTGGTTGATACCTGATACTTGAATTTATTGACAGTGTGTTTTGTTGGCCAAGGCTCCCATTTTTCTCAAACTGTAACCCTTGATATCCAGAGTCACTATCACTTCTTTTAACTCGTGACTTAATTCTTTCCTTTTCCGCATACTGACTGCAACTGCGTGTAATAATACACACGAAGCGAGCAGCATGCCATTCATAGCCATACATGTACACAAGACGTGGACGATGTCAGCAACGACTGCGGCATTGGNGAAGCGAGCAGCATGCCATTCATAGCCATACATGTACACAAGACGTGGACGATGTCAGCAACGACTGCGGCATTGGACAATTGAGTACGCTAGTGTACGCACAGAAAAGGTACATCAAATATGTACAATTACGTAATTATTAATGTGTGCTGTGCGTGAAATTATGAAATTATTTATATTTTTACAGTTTATATGTTGTACGTGTGATATGGAATACGTATTCAAACGACAGCATAAACTTAATGTATTTACGCACCCACAATTTTGTATTTAATTTCCTCCACAGTTCCGTACGCACAAGAAAGGTCCATACTGTATGTACGGTCTATTCGCGGTTTCTTCACACTTTTTGAATCAAACCTTTCCTAAATATGCCATGTATCACAACAGTTTTATTCTTGTTATAACACAAAAGTAATTTATGTGTGGTTAAATTAAACTTTTACTCATATTTCTGTAAATTATATTATTTAATTTGTAGTTTATACGAATAAAAACAGTGATAAAAAGTGTTTTGGTAATTAACAGAAAAAAATAGTTCTTATGCAAAATGTCATTACACTGAGTGCGCACGAATGCGNAAAAAGTGTTTTGGTAATTAACAGAAAAAAATAGTTCTTATGCAAAATGTCATTACACTGAGTGCGCACGAATGCGGTGCGTTGTCGCTTTGGTGTTATTTTCTAGACTTAGTTGAGCTTTGTTTGCACGAGGAGGAGAAATATCCTGGAAGTAGAACTTTAGCAGGGCTTCAGAAGAGTCGGAAGTAACTGCGAACGAAATATAACCGTTACATTTGTTGACGTTTTTTAAAAGCGTTGAATCGAGAGCGATTTGTTTATACTAGCCGCGTGATGACGGTTATGCGCGAGTACAGCTTGTTTGGCCACCCCTGCCGTCGCAGCACTGCTATCGGGAACCGTGTGAAGCACATGCCGTATAAATAGCGCGTGACGTTGCGGCGTCCGGCTCTTCAACCGAGCATGCGCACTTGTGCCCCGGGGTGCCCTCCGTGTGCTCTATTCCTGATATCCACCGCCAGCCGCACCTCCCGTAACACCAGTTCATTGCCAGCGCTGTGTACAAGTCATTTGCAAATTTGTTGCTTTTAAGGCGGCCGGTCGCCTGCCTGGAACTAACAGTATTTTCGTGTTTCAGGCTCAGAAGCACGGGGTCAATAAGTGCTACACTGCGATGCACATCAAGTGCGTCGTCGCGGTAACGTGCAAGCATCTGAACTAGCTTGCAGTGTTCTCGAAGTGCTGCGTGTACCTATGCGACTTGAGCCGTGGCCCTATTATTTTATTAATGGAAAGCCTGTAGTACAGTTCAATACAGGCTCCTATCGCAGTTTCGCTCGTCTCGGGATATGTTTTAAGCCAGAGTAGTCCGAAAAAGTTGTTTTTGACGATGTTGGGGTGGCTTCAAAATATTTATACCATGCTGATACTTCCAAAGTTCCATTCCTTCGTAGTTTGTTTTACGTTTTCTTTTCGTGGGTAGACATATTGGGGGCGTTTTACAAACATGCTGCAATGCAGTTCAAGTGCCAGGTAGGCACCACCTAAATGCATTCGTTTAATGCCATCTACTTTCCTAGTTATGTTGCCGGTTCTCCATTTTACTGTTTCATTCAAAACTTTGCCCAAGTTTGAAATTACTGCATTTCAAATAAGTGAGGGGGCTTTTCCTCCCCCCCCCCAAGCTATTTGTACCTTTTTGAAATGTATATATAAATGTAAACCCAATTTTTTTCCAGCTCGGATAAACAGTGCACATAATAATTTATGTTTGGTTGTAAGTTTAGTTAGATGCCGGAATGCTCTTACAAGACCACGACTTGAAATGATACAGCGAATAACCGTGAGTGTAAGCAGTTTATTTCACATTTCCCGACAGATATTACATGCCTCAATAATATTCACGCAGTGAAGAACTAAATAAAATTTGAATTTAATTCCGCTGAAGGTGAAGCAGATATTCGCACACCACCACACGTGCTGAAGTGATACGCGTATCTGCCCTTAAGTTAGAAGTGGGTCACAGAGTATCAAGGGGCCGCGGTGGTTAGACTACTTGCCTCCCACCAAAGCGAACCGGGTTCGATTCCCGGCGGGGTCGCTCCCGGATTTCGGAATGTGGGAATATTGCCGGACGATGCCACTGGTCGGCGGGTTTTATGGGGGATCTCCCGTTTCCCCCGCCCTTGGATCCCGGCGCTGCTCCATTCTCACTTCGCTTCACCCTTATCGGCTCACAAGACCTCGATGTTAAGAGTCCAAATCTCTCCACCACTCCATAGAGTATCAACCTGATGCTTTGTATCTGGTACTGTAAACGAGCACACTACCGAACTATCAGTTACATTTAGTATCAGTTTTAGATTTGCCAGAGTTTAATTTATAACCTAGTTTCCGTATAAACAATTTACATATAGCAAGTTCATTACCCTCTCTGAAAATTTTTCGCTCAAATGAAGTCTTTCTTTTTGCTCTTGTTCTTATCCATACTTAATATCACTGTACCAGTTACCACACAGTACATCAACAGAAAACACGTACTTGTTAACAGACATTTGGAAACATGTACCAGACAACATGCACGGACTAGGCCACACGATGCTGGAGAAGTAGCGACGCATGTACACGGGAATTCCTGTATCTAATGCAGAGAGTATCAGATACTCGTACTTCGTATCAGATACAACTCTGTACCAGTATCAGTTTGGTACATGTATGTAAAATAGCTGTAACGACTCATCTATACCTAAAGTGTGCAGTTGGTCGCGAAGGGACTGTGATCGTACAGCCTGCAGTGGTTCTCAAACTGTGGTCCGTAGTAAGGTGTTAGGTGGNTACAGCCTGCAGTGGTTCTCAAACTGTGGTCCGTAGTAAGGTGTTAGGTGGTCCGCAAGTACTTTCTTAGCATGACATCAAGTATTTCCATTGATATGTAATACTTTGTTCTAAGTTTTGGTAATGAAAGTTTTTCCATTTTCTTTAATTTTGTGTCTAACGATCTGCCACGCTATTTTTTATCCTACAATATATCAAAACAGCAATACTTTTTAAAGATTAATTTTTAGCTTTTCTACAATGAAATTATATAAATATCAAGTTGGTAAGGAGGTGTTAAATTACTAGTTGTACGTTCTTGCACTCAAACGGAGGACGTGTCAAGGTAGGACGCCCGTGTGAGGATAACTTTCTACACCTACGTATGTAGTAATGCTTCTTAAAGGAACGTTTGAGAACCACTGATCTAGAGTGTGATACCCCAACGGGCCCTGCAGTAATTGCTGCAGCCCTGCCGGGAATGTAACCCAGGCTGCGGAGTGTAGTAAGCAGCAAGCGACGAGATTCTTGCCTCAAGTCGAGAGACGCTGTTTGGTTGTTTTGTTGAGGTTTTATCGAAGCCATTTTCGAATATTTTTGCATTAGTGACGTAACTTCGCTAAAAAAAAATTAGGTAATTATACATTATGGTCTTGCCCTTTCATATTCCAGTAATTTTTATGAACGTGTATTTTTATGTTAATATTTTAGTCTTTTTTCAGCGACCTCAGTAATATTTTTAGCTTGAGAATTTTGAAGTTACACCTAACGATAGCAGCGAACAAAGGAAGGCGAGTTACTTTATTCGACGGAAGTAAACACACAAACATGTTGGCAGCTGTAAGTAAGTTTGTGATATCGTAACTCATCGTGCCATCTTATCAATTTGCTTATTGGAGTACAGTTGATGGAAGTGTCAAAGTCAGTAACTACTTTAATCTTCTGTATCGAATTGCCGCAAGTGTATGTTTTAATACACGAGAGAGAAATGACATAAAAGAACACTGTCCCGTTTTTCCCTATAAACATATTTAATACCGTTGGAATATTACTGCACAAATTTAAGTGAATAGCGTTTAGAATAGTAGATAGAAAAAGCCGTTACGGGAACAATTGTCCAGGGTCCGGATCTGCGGATCCGACCTACCGTCATCTTGTTCTTCCCTTTTTCTCTCAAAATTTCAATTTTTTTTTCAAAAAAACTTAAAATTGCTAGAATTTTCCTCAACATTTCCCTTTTCCCTCAGAATTTTTCNCTCCAATGCAAAAACCCTTTTCATCCAATTCGGAAGGCTCGTCTTCCACCCCCAAAAGCCTCATTTCCCCTCGAAAACATCCCTTTTTACAGCACCAGGGTCCATGCTCTGGCTCCGACCACCATCTTGTTTACAAATTACATTGGTTTGATTGTCATCTAGGATTTTTATTTCATCCTGCTCTATCATTCCATCTTGTCATCTTGTTTCTAGAATTTGACAGTTGGTAGGAATGCTTATGTTATGGGGTTAGTCTGAACTGTATACTTGTTAGGTACACTTGGGTTATGATGAATTGTATGGTTGGTATGTTGTGTGGCATGGTTTCCACTATATATATCTGGTGATTGTCTGTGTATGTTAAATGGTGTGGATAGTATGTATGTATCGGTGAGTCCTGCAATACTAAAGCTTGCTTGAGTTAAAGTGGTTTCTATGGATGGTCATCAAATTTGGCTGGTGTCAGTCGGTATGGTAGATACTATGGGAAGAAGTTGATTGTTTCACTGGTATGGACTGTATGTTTGCCTGGTATGGTCTGTGTGTGGACGAATGGTAGAGGTATGCTTCAGTTAAGTGGATGGTATGGTTGGTAAGCATGCTTGGTTTTGGTTGGTAGAACAAATGGAATGGGTGTTAGGTTATGGGCTGGTCTCGGCTGTATAGTTTCTTGGTACACTTGAGTTATGATGGGTGGTATGATTGGTGTGTCGGGTGGTATGGTTGATTAGTATGACTGAGTTTTTCTTTGGTTATAGGAGATGGGGTGTTGGGTGATCTGGTATCACTTGGGTTATAATGGATGGTATGGTGTAATGGTGACTAACTAGTATATTTGGCTGGTTTCGACCGGTAGAGCAGAAAATATGAGCAATAAGGAAACTTTTGGTAAGGTCAGTGTGGATTTAATGTTGGAGGTATGCTTGAGTTATAGTAAGTGGTATGGACTGTGAGTATATTTCGTTTGGTGTTATTTGGTAAAACAGATGTCATGCATAAGTTACAGTGGCTGGTATGGAACATGTGTGCAGGTATATAAGCAGCCGAGTTCCAGTTAGGAAGGTTAGATTGACAGTGACAAACGTGAAAGACACTTCGTCTCAACTTGTGTAATCAACTGGAATATATATGTTATAGAGCCAAAGGCTCCTGGTCCATCAACGTCTGAAGTTGGCATGGTACTATCGACTTATTCAGATGGGACACCTGCGACAGCAGCACCACCATCGTCTTCTTCAGGTGTGGCACCAACAGTGACATCGTCATCTTCGGATGGGACACCTGCGACAGCAGCACCACCATCGTCTTCACATGTGACACCGACAGCACCATCGACTTCTTTGGATGGGACACCTACAGTAGCGCAGCCATCGATGACTTAGTCAAGGCTTNTGGGACACCTACAGTAGCGCAGCCATCGATGACTTAGTCAAGGCTTTGTTGCTGTTACTGTGAGAAGAGATTTGATTACAGCCAAGGTTTATGGAAGCATGAAGAAAGTACTTGTGTGAAGGGACCTTGCTGGCTATGCAGCGATGCATCAAGTGCTAGTGTCTGTTCAAACGGGGTGATAAACTGGAGAGACATAAGGAGAATTGTAAAGGAAGAGTTCCAGCAGCTAAGAACCAGCCTGTACTAGCAGTTGGTGAAACCACATCGAATGGATTCTACTTGAAACAATCGGCATTCAAGGGTAAAAAGATTATGAGATTGGAAATAACTTCGTTGGTATGAAAGACTTATGCACGTACCTTGAACACATTAAGCAAATTATAATCAATCAACTAACAGAAGAAGTTGAAGGCCCCATAAAATGTAATGTTTGGCTGGAGTGTACCTATGAAAAGCCTCGACCTATGGATGAAGTCATCAATCTACTAGCATTTAAAACTGCGAATGAAGCATTGTACAATGTTATAGCATTCCAGTGGCCTGTAGAGGTTTTGAAGGAAAAACTTTGTCGTAAAGAAGAAGAATATATGACCAAGAGTTCTGGTTGGACGCTTGCTAGCGTAGACTGTCTCGAGCTGTGTATGAGCAAATTATATTCATTACATGAAAAGTGAGCATGTTGCTGGAAAGACACTACATCAATGGTACGGAGAATGTAAGGATTCTGTTTTTATGTTTATAGTCTGAATTATATAAAATATATATGATTTAAATGAAAACATGTTTTATTTCTTGTTGGTGTTGTACCCTGTCCCATCATGCCTGCTTCCCTGTTATATGGAATATGATAGCCTTGGTTTTCAGATCTGCCACTACATGTTGATACAGTCAGCACAATAATAAAAAAAAATAATGTGGGCAAAATTGTAGTACTAGAATTTTAGTACTTATCAATGGTATAAGAGCAGAGGTGTATGATGAAATTAAGTGCATTCGATATGAGAGTGACTTAATATTGTAATACATTCTCAGTAATTTGGACGCAACAAGCTTGGAAGTATGTTCTTGTGGTAGACGTTTGACCCTAAGATTTGGAGGGAGGAATAAGATCGAGCCGGGTCTGTCCATACCTGCTTCAGTGCAGTATATNAGACGTTTGACCCTAAATTTGGAGGGAGGAATAAGATCGAGCCGGGTCTGTCCATACCTGCTTCAGTGCAGTATATCTTGAACAGAGGTCCTACATAATTTCTACATAACTGATCCTGCTCGAATACACAAATTTTTTTTAGTTAACACAAANCTTGAACAGAGGTCCTACATAATTTCTACATAACTGATCCTGCTCGAATACACAAATTTTTTTTAGTTAACACAAATGCCAAACTAAATGGAAGATTTCGATGGTTAAAGGTCGAGGTCATATAACATAATCAATGTTGGTGGAAGTAATGTAACCTTTTTTGGCGGAGTCGAGCGAAGGTGAATAATTGGAAAATGAGATAATAGCAGTGATGTAACCTAAGATGGCTAGAATTNTTTGGCGGAGTCGAGCGAAGGTGAATAATTGGAAAATGAGATAATAGCAGTGATGTAACCTAAGATGGCTAGAATTTAATCCAAGATGGCCACCTACAGAGAGTAATAAATGAGGTCGGCTGCAGACAAAGCAAAATGTTAAGGTGGTCCAAAGGTGGCTAAGGTGAAGCACATGTGACAGAATGAGTAATTATCAGGTGACTATGTCGATATGGAATGCTAGAGCATGAGGTGAAATGATAGAGCAGGAGAAAATGAAATCCAAGATGGTGGTTTGAGGGGANTTTGGCGGAGTCGAGCGAAGGTGAATAATTGGAAAATGAGATAATAGCAGTGATGTAACCTAAGATGGCTAGAATTAAATCCAAGATGGCCACCTACAGAGAGTAATAAATGAGGTCGGCTGCAGACAAAGCAAAATGTTAAGGTGGTCCAAAGGTGGCTAAGGTGAAGCACATGTGACAGAATGAGTAATTATCAGGTGACTATGTGGATATGGAATGCTAGAGCATGAGGTGAAATGATAGAGCAGGAGAAAATGAAATCCAAGATGGTGGTTTGAGGGGANGGATATGGAATGCTAGAGCATGAGGTGAAATGATAGAGCAGGAGAAAATGAAATCCAAGATGGTGGTTTGAGGGGACTGAGTAAATTGCAGGCAACAGAGGTGAGAAGGAATGATAAAGCATGATGTCAAGATGGCAGGGTGGAACGAAGGTGACTAAGAAAAATGGAATCCTAAGTGGCTGACATGGAATGATAGAGCAGGAGAAAATAAAAATCCTAGATGACAGTTGAACGAAGGTGTAATTTGGAAACAAGATGACCGACAAGGAATGACAAAGCATGAACTTGAAAATTCTAGAAACAAGATGGCAAGGTGGAATAATAGAGCAGGAGATAAGAAATCTTAGATGACGGTTGAACGAAGGTAAGTAATTTGGAAACTAGATGGCAAGGTAGAATGATAGAGCAGGAGGAAATAAAAATCCTAGATGACAGTTGAAATGTGAGCAATTTGGAATCAATATGGTTCTTGGAGCCAGAGCATGGACCCTGGTCCTGTAATAAGGGGTGTTTTCAAGCGAAAGGAGGCTTTTTGAAGGTGAAAAGCGAGGTTCCCCCCCCCACCACGAATTGAATGAAAAGGGTTTTGGGGGCTCTTTTTTCACTTGGGTACTCGGTGCTTTTTGGAAGTAAAAATGGGAAATTTTGACGGAAATTCTAGGAATTTTAGGTGTTTTTGAGGGAAAGAAGAAATTTGGAGGGAAAAGATGGGAAAACAAGATGACAATCGGTCGGATCCGTTGATCCGAACCCTGGACCCTTGTTCCCGTATCGTCTTTTTCTATCTAGTTAGAATTATTAGATATGAATAATTGACCAACTANGAACCCTGGACCCTTGTTCCCGTATCGTCTTTTTCTATCTAGTTAGAATTATTAGATATGAATAATTGACCAACTAATTTTTATATATTCATGGACTATGACTTTAATGTTTAGTTAAGTCGTTTTACAGACTCGTGTAAAAAAAATTAAAGTAAAACATGTTGCACACACAGCGTGCCAGTTGACCTTTTGTAACAAAGACCTCTTTCAAGGGAGTGTTAGTTTAAATAATATGTTGACTTGATATGTTGGAAGCGCGCCCATTCTGATAAAATTGCATAAGCATCGCCGTTGTATTCAGCATTGCATCACATTATACCCCTACTCCAGAACATGGCGCCGGATTTCATCGAGCACGAATGCATAGTGCTCGTATGTTAACACGTAACGTTGTCGTCCCCTAGGAAACGGTGAACTATTGATTGGTTTGGTTGTTGCACGCAAGATGATCGTAACAAATGAAAACCGACATGGTCCTAGATGCTTGACCTGGCCTCCTGACCTGATTTCTCGTTTCCCTTTCTCGGGTTCACGTGTGGGTTGCGATAACATTTTCACTCTGCGCAAACGTTTGTTTTCGGTGTTCGTCGTGTCTTACAGTATGGGCGTTGTGCGGTCGTTTGTTTAAACTTCTCTGGCGGCCTGAAAAGATATCGGCCCTTAGACTAACAGTATAATGTTAACCTCAAATTTTAATTTTAATCTTAGATGTTAGGTGTAATCATAGATTTCACGGTCGGCTATCATCATCCAAAAAAACGTAAGTTATCACCTTTTTTATTTGGGTGAATTGCATGTGTCCGGACTTAGCACTGTCATTGAACTCGTATGTGTAACCTGCAGTTTTAGGAATAGGCTAGGCCGATACTAACGGATGTTTCAGATGTATAGGTAGTAAGTGGATAAAAATATTTTCATTAAACAAAATAAATTACATATGTATTTAATACGATACATTAAAATCAAATTTTGCGTATGCTTGTATAATTTAACGAGAAAGGAACGTGTGTTATTAAACGGCATACATATATAATATACACAAATGATTTCCATTACTAGGTCTAAAGGAGTATGATACTGACTCATGCAAACATAGCTTAGCCAAGTCTAGAAAATTACACCAAGAAGANTACTAGGTCTAAAGGAGTATGATACTGACTCATGCAAACATAGCTTAGCCAAGTCTAGAAAATTACACCAAGAAGAGAACGCGCCGTATTCGTGCGCACTTAATATACTAATATTGTGCATAAGAACTAATTCTTACTATACATTACCAACACACCTATTTATCTCTGTTGTTATTTATATTAATTATAAATGAAATATTATAATTTATAAATGAAGTATAAGTAAAAGTTTAATTTAACCAAAAAATAAGGCCCTTTAATATTAACAGAAGTATAAAACGATTGTGATACATTACTTATTTAGAAAACAACCAAACACCTCACACATGGGGTCATTTTACAAATGTTTGATTCAAAAAGTGTGAAGAAGCCGCGAATGGACTATACACAAACAGCATGCAGCTTCGTTGGTAAAACCATCTACCTAATTATTTAAAGTAGTTGTGTTTTTTGTGAAGGGCAATGAAACTGCTTAACGACTGACTCGAATCTCGTGTCGAGGAGTGAAGAGAGACCCGCTAGTGCGAGCGAATGTCTGCTCCAGAAGTGTGGAAGCGACGGGCAGGTAACGTGGGCCACGTAGTGCGCACTGAGTGACCATCCACCGCCGCCCCCCCCCCCNNNCCCCCCCCCAAATTAATTTACACGACGTAATGTGTCTGCTTCTGACAGCAACCCCCTGTGGCGACGGGAATATTAGGTAATGGGGAAAATATCCTTCTGCGCCGGACAGTTGTGTTGTTTGTTTAGCTGCCTGCGAGGTCGAGCCAGCGGACTGTGCAGACGTTTGTTCTTCCAGTGTGGCCTTTCTAATTTTAATTTTATTCATTCGTTCTTACGTTGCCAGTTAATTTATCCTGGACCAGCTGACGCCTAACGCAATCTGCTTTCACGTCATGCAAGGCGGTAATTATTGATGTATCCCAATGCAGACGCCCTAACAACACCCGCGGTGATGCTGATTTTATATTATTGTTAAGGGTCACGTTTTTATTATTAAACGTGGCCTTTTTTTTTTTTTNACCCGCGGTGATGCTGATTTTATATTATTGTTAAGGGTCACGTTTTTATTATTAAACGTGGCCTTTTTTTTTTTTTACTGGTATGCGTTGACGACTAAGTGAGGACGGTTTACATAAGAACTAATCATCTTATTTTAANCTTTTTTTTTTTTTACTGGTATGCGTTGACGACTAAGTGAGGACGGTTTACATAAGAACTAATCATCTTATTTTAAAAACTAAAATTACGCCCAAACAGTAGTAAGCATTCGAACTTTGTTAAAGGCGTTGCCTTCGGTGGCGCAAACCATTAACGAGTTTCCGTAATTGGTAATTTTAATTGTCGCAGTCAATTTTAGTGGTCTTTAAACGTGGTTTATTAATGTCATCGGCCACTATTTGATTAAATTTCACTGAAAATTTCCTGTACTCACTGTGCTTGGTGGCTTTTTTTCTCAGAGGCTGCAAAGACTGGCTAGCTGGAAACTATTGTTACAAATAGCCAGGAGCGTATCCGAGTTAGTGGGGGATGAAGGTCTTTATAAAAATTTTAAAAAAATTGGTTTGATTTCTTAATTTATTTATAATGCTATAAAATACACACAGCTGTTATTTATTTTAAACTACTGATATCTACTATTAACACTTATTATTCTCAGTGAGCGCATTATTTAATGCCAATTTCAATTCTAATTTCAGTCCATATTGACACTTAATTCTCACTTATTGCTTACACATAAACGATTGAAATGTCCTTTACGATACATTAATAATAATCCTAATGTTTGCCACTCACGTATCTAGTCCCACCCTTTCACAGTCTAGCTGGTCTGTCGCTAGGTCGTACTAGGCTCCAGACTCTCGACGCAGAAGCACGCCGCAGGTTATATAGCTCAGCTCAAGAGTGCCCACCCACAGGGAAAACAGGGAGCATTTAGGGAATTTCATGTGACAGGGAAAAGCCAAGGAATTTTTACCTGGTTTAGGGAAAATGCAAATAAATGCTACTCTGCAAAAGTTGTTAGTTGTGTGAATACAGAATAATTTAATTGTGGGCATTCGTGTGAAGTCAATAGCGTGTATCGAGAGAAATATCGATGGCCTGAATAAAATGTTGCCCCCGCTTGCTGGGTCTGTTGCGCCCTTGTTTAATTAAACTTCTTTGACTTAACATATATATATATATATTTCAAATGGAACAATGCCTATTAACATTAAGAAAATAAAACTAGAGGAAATTATAATGTCAGTGGTGTTTTTGCAAGGTTCTAGTGCAAGTAGATACTGGATATACTGTAGTACTTTCAGTATAAAGTACTTTCATTACTATGTATACAAGTTGAGATTTTATTGATGTATATTATTACAAGATCTTACTGTATACAGCTGTAACAATAAAAAATTAAATAATGATGATTAAAATTAAAGGTGCTATTATATAACTCCAAAATTTACATTGCATCACTTTTCGTGTCGGCGGTGGAAAAATATGGTAGAAGAAGGTTTCGGTCCCGAAATTAGGTGAGGGGAAAAGGTAAGATTCTTTCTGGAAAACAAAGAAAAGTCAGGGAATTCCAAAATTTAATTTTAGTGGACATCCTGCAGCTGACCTGGCCCAGAAGGTTCTTTGCACCCTGAGTTTTGCTGGGGGAGGGTGGTCAATGACCGGGACATTCACGCAAAGTTTACCCAAGACATTCAATCTTCCAAGGATGAAGGTGATATCAGTTTAAACAGCGCTATCATGCCTCGTGTTAGCGATATCGTGGCTTGTACCCTGCACGCTCTTCTCCTGTTACCGTTGATGGCCTTTGAGTACTGCGCTTCATACGTCCTAAGGGGGAGGGGCAAGGAAAAGGACGTGGAGTGGCCGCATAACACTGTTATCCATATTGCAGAGTATATCGTTTCTTAATATTTTAGTGGTACTTACGTTAGAATTATTTTGTTCGCCCCCAAGTCCCGTATAAAGTGCTTTTTACAATAGTGCGACAACGATAATGCGGCAAAAGTGACTAGCCAATCAGAGGCGAGCCAGCAGACGATGGCGATGCGACAGTGTGCGATAGAACTTGTTCTAACGCATCTGAAACGGTCGCATACGACAAGGAAGAAGAAGAATAAAAATAGCGTTTATTTGTAAACAAAAACGAAGGAGCGTGTTATGAGGATTTGAATATAATCATATTGTGTGTTATTTAAACAGTCAAATACATACAGGAGCCTTCTTACTTAAATACCAGTAACCCATACTATAAGTTGGAAACATTTAGAGAAGTACATACAACCGATGTTAATAATTATTTTTTTTCAGTTGTCAATTTTTGTATAGAAAATTGAAGAGATTTTCCATTTCTTTTGTTTAGATCTATATGTGTTACAAGAAAACCTCTCTAAACTAACAACACCATTTAAATAAACAAACGAAACTGAAATGATTGCGTAATCATACCGGGTTTCGTTCAATTTTCCATTTCTAATGGCCCCTCTTTCAATGAAACTGTCCGAAATACGGTACTGCAGTGAAGCTGGGGTTGGCATGCGTGACTCGAGAGAAGTAGGCCGCATCTTCGATTACTTATTTTCACTCATATGTCTAAACGCTCTGCATTTTAGTTTTGACTTTCCGTATGTAAAGTAAGGATGACTTAAAAATTAAATTATTTTACTTTTTATAGTACAGGAATTTGTGTTTTTTCAGTAAAAATCTGTCGGATGCTATTAATGGCGTCCATTGGACGCGTTATGGCGACTCGTGAATAAGAGGCCCGGTTACAGAATCTGACAAAATAGTCAGCTGCAGGCAGTGACATAGCATCATAAGACGCCCAGGCGCTCGGCGTTCCCTAGATTTTTTTTTNACAAAATAGTCAGCTGCAGGCAGTGACATAGCATCATAAGACGCCCAGGCGCTCGGCGTTCCCTAGATTTTTTTTTAAAAATCGGTCTGCAGTTTTATGGCGCGAGCCCTATGTTAACTTTTGCCACGGTTATGTGCGGTGCAGAACGTCAGCAACCTAGTCTTGCCCCTCTCTATTCTTTGTGCCTCTCCGGACCCCAGACGCCCGTATAGGCCGGCGTTTGGTCCTAGTATCTCTACGTTTCGGAGGAGCGGGGTTGAGAACAAGCTTTGCAGACCAGCCTTCATTCGCACTGTTTAGATGCGCACGACGCCAGCGTACAGGGAAATAACAACAGAAAGTATCTTTTTTCTGTGGATCTCGAACCAAGAAAAGTTTATGGCAGCAACTTTGTGTCGTATCTGCTGTCTGTGATGAGTTNACAAAATAGTCAGCTGCAGGCAGTGACATAGCATCATAAGACGCCCAGGCGCTCGGCGTTCCCTAGATTTTTTTTTTTAAATCGGTTTGCAGTTTTATGGCGCGAGCCCTATGTTAACTTTTGCCACGGTTATGTGCGGTGCAGAACGTCAGCAACCGAGTCTTGCCCCTCTCTATTCTTTGTGCCTCTCCGGACCCCAGACGCCCGTATAGGCCGGCGTTTGGTCCTAGTATCTCTACGTTTCGGAGGAGCGGGGTTGAGAACAAGCTTTGCAGACCAGCCTTCATTCGTACTGTTTAGATGCGCACGACGCCAGCGTACAGGGAAATAACAACCGAAAGTATCTTTTTTTCTGTGGATCTCGAACCAAGAAAAGTTTATGGCAGCAACTTTGTGTCGTATCTGCTGTCTGTGATGAGTTNTTTTTTTCTGTGGATCTCGAACCAAGAAAAGTTTATGGCAGCAACTTTGTGTCGTATCTGCTGTCTGTGATGAGTTTTATTGGTTTCGTAATATTGACAAAATTCTTTGCAATAGTTTCGTGTGAACAATCCACTACCCACTTACGGTTATAGCAGAAAACACGCAAAGATGCGTTTTTTACCTCTAAAACTTACAGTTCCTTGATTGAGAAAATAATCCGGACACCCGTTTAATTAGCTGGAGTAAAGACCTGTGCGATTGAGAGTTCCCAAGTCATAGTCTTGGGCTACGCCACTGGCTGTATGGTTACTCGTTTGCGCACGCATCAGTTAGGAAAGACCACGGCACAGTTCTAAAATAACGGCGACTCACCTGCGTCTCGTCTGCGACTACTCTCCAGCCAGTGCTAGAAGACGGTCAGTTTTGATGGAGCGGCGAGATCGGGACACTGGAATAATCGACCGACTTATCGCTCATTTGCATCAGTTTCCACTGCTCCGGTTTCCGAACGTGCAGTCCCCGCAGGCACGGTGGCCTGACGTCACACAACCTGCAGCCAGCATGGCTACACGGGAAGAAAGAGATGGTAGTAGGACGGATCAATAAGCGTCAACTGCAACCCTGCATCAACCACTGCAACAACTGCATCCCCTTGCGTCTTATATTGTTAGTGGTTGTTGAAACTTTTTACGTATTACTTTATATATCTATTTTACTTACATATCTATATAAAGTACTTTAACTTTTGTTGCGTTAATTTTTTTTATTATTCGTAAGTTGACGGAAAATAGTGAAAATCGTTGTGATTATAATATAATAATAATAATTTATAAGCTAAGGACACCTATATAAATCACACACACATTTTTGCTAATTGTACGTATGCTAATTGCACTTATGCTAATCGCGCGCATGTCAATCACTCCGTC
Organism: Clitarchus hookeri; assembly: GCA_002778355.1. Taxonomy (NCBI): domain Eukaryota; kingdom Metazoa; phylum Arthropoda; class Insecta; order Phasmatodea; family Phasmatidae; genus Clitarchus; species Clitarchus hookeri. The sequence goes on along the minus strand of NQII01000918.1, from coordinate 330,735 downwards.
ATTTTGCCTTCGTTCCCTCGCCATCTTGGATTCCCGCCATCAGTTATAACATAGGTATCACCCTCGACAACGAAAAGGGCCGCAGGGTCAAGTATGCCTTAAGCCTACTTATAAGCATAGTTTGCTGTAATTACCAAAGTGTTTTAGATAAAAGACACCAAATTCCAAATAAAAGACACCAAATTCTTGACCGCAGGGTCAAGCATGGCCTAAGCCCACTTATAAGCATAGTTAGCTGCAATTTTCGAACTGTTCAAGATAGTCACCAAATTTATAACATAGATATCACCCCGGCGACGAAAAGGACCGCAGGGTCAAGTATACTTTAGCCCTTCATATAAGCATAGTTGGCTGCAATTTCCTACCCACAGAAGCTATAGTTGTCAAATTCATACAGAGTGGCAGGGACAAGTACACTTTAAGCCCTTTTGTAACCTTAGTTGCCCGTAATTTCCCACCCACCTAAGCTACGACCACCATATTGGATTTTTATAGACGTCGATGTGCAATAATAATTTTTTCAAAGCAGGCATTTGAAGTACTATATTTCCAGACCTGACTTCAAAACTAATTCGTACGTAAAGTCACAACTGCTGTTTGTGAATGTATTTACAAATAAAGGTTAACGTGTGTATTGAAGGGAGGTAAGAATATGAAATCAGTTCGGAATATGCGATTATGTGCCTTAAGTTAATGGTAAGCTAGTTAATAGGGCTGTGAGAGCAAGGGTGGATGGCATTACAAAATTTAATATGTTAAAACTTCAGTCGGATTTTGTAACGAGCAATGGGTACATGTGGGAGCCAGTATTATACGCTGACCAGTTCTGTACGATCTCAGTTCTGTACGATCTCAAGAGACCGCAATTAGGGAGAACTATTTGATTGTCGCAGGCATAACCAGAGCCAGTGGCTTTCTTGTCTACCATCCAAAGACATAAGGCAGCTTCACTAAAACTAATGTTGCAACATAAACACTCNAAAGACATAAGGCAGCTTCACTAAAACTAATGTTGCAACATAAACACTCATTTTTCGACCATATTCGGCGCCATTTTTAATTTTATAAAGGCATAGGTGTGCTATTATTCTTTAAAAAAATTTTTATGGCTAGTATAAGTAACAAGCTCGTTTTGAGAATACAGGACATTTGTCGCCTTACCTCAAGTTNTCATTTTTCGACCATATTCGGCGCCATTTTTAATTTTATAAAGGCATAGGTGTGCTATTATTCTTTAAAAAAATTTTATGGCTAGTATAAGTAACAAGCTCGTTTTGAGAATACAGGACATTTGTCGCCTTACCTCAAGTTATGTTATAAGCATAGTATGCTCATGTCAACCCCACCAACTTGACACAGTTGGTCGTCTTTCAGCAACTGTTGGAGATAGATGAATGTTTAACGTATACAATATCAGATCAATACAAAGCCCAACAAATGTGATATGGTTCATTATACATGACAAACTTTTATAAGCATGGTTATCCGTAATTTAGGCACTTATTGAGATGGAACCATCAAATTCACACTATAGTCAAAACTCACGACCTAAAACAGACTGCTAAGTTTCACTATACCTTAAGCCTTTTTATAATCATAATTGGCAGCCATTTTCAAAGAATTTATGTAAGGGTACATGTTTTCAGGACTGATTCGTATATGCCTTAACACACTACGGTAGAAACCATATTATATTTTATAATCTTTACCATGTACTTATATTGTGTTCATAAACTTATATTGTGTTCATTACTACATTTAACTTTAAAATGTAATCCTCGTCCCGATTATAACCAAATTCGTTACAACATATACGGCATAGAATATTTTGACAATTAATTTCCTTACTTGTTAAAAAAAGACAAATGTTTATTGGTTTCATGCGATGCCTAGCATGCAAGTAGTAATTTTACAAAGTAAAGACGTGCTTGTTAGTTTCACTGCATTGCTAAACTCGCAGATTGCAAAAAACGTTTACCATATTCAGGTTTATATTTGAGAAAAATCCTTGTTCACCCGCGGAACTTTTCGTTTACGCTTTGCTATTATTTTAAGTAAACGATTTTTCAGTCGAGGATCTAACCTCCTTCATGCTGTAGTACGAAGCACTGCTAACAATCATTTCCTCCCGCCTCGCACATATGAAAGTCACAAACATGGTGTATATATGAACATAAACGATTTATGAATTAATTCTCTGTACCGAAGTGAATAAAAACTCAGGTGGGGAATAAAAATGCGTCATAATACCTCGGCATACAGTAAATGCAGTCCTACTAATCTAGATATTGTTAATTTAAATAGCCACACAGAACTCACAGATTGTTCAAGCAGCAGCAGAACACTTCAGCTCTCCCCAACATAGGTGAAACTACTGGCTGGCGGTAAGGTCACTGCTCGAGCGTTATTTTTACTCCCAGCACGATCAAAACACATTCATTTGTCAATGGTACCAAGCAATAGCCACAGAGTAGAATAGTACACAGAAACTAAATGTAGTGGTTCCTTTGATGTGAATGAATCCGTTCACCGATTGGCTTCGCAAAGCTCTGTTCCAGTTTATGTGCGAGATTGACTACCGCGTGCTGCGAATGATTCCCTACTGGCTGGGCTGCCAGCTGATGAATAAGTTACCAGGCGCTGATTGGCGAACGGTGTTCTGGCATGTTACTAGTCAGTGACAGCATTTTTCTTGCGTGTACAGCTAGAGTTCGTTGTACTCGTATACACATATTAATTTGTTTTCAGTGAGTCCTGCTTTCCATTACCTACGCATCCAATCTGAACGCATAAGAGTTTTGTGTCATTATTATTACTGCATATATTTTACTGGTCAAGAGATGCCTTAAATGTACGCATTGCAATACATTATCAAGTTCGCATCTTTAGCTGAGATAATTTTCGTTAAAAAAATAACTTATTGATACTTGTTATACACGCTTCCCATTTCAAACTACTGCAACTGGATTTTTTTAAAATATCAGTATTGTATGTAACATACACATTTGTTAAAGTAATATCCAGAGGAGCTAGACGGAATTTGTAGAATCCTTTAAAGTATGTATTCCAATTCAACTCTCCTGCAGGCGAACTGAAATCTTCATACATTCGTTAAAAATAAACAATATTTTGATTTGCATTTTGTCACCTAACCTTTGCACATACAAGGATAGCTATTTAGTAGAGAGTAGTTGCTATAATATATAGGTATGTTAGAACCATGTCATTTCGTACAGACCAACCACTTTGTAAATTCATTTTACATCTACTATAATTTATTTGTTTGCCGCATTAATTTATTTTTCATTCGTGGAGTTCCACATTTATAATTATTACATGCAGAAATGCTGTTTTCCACCAAACAAATGATACTGTTGAATTTGATTATATATATATAATTCACTTTGCAAATATATTTATGATTCACTTTGCATAATTATCTCTTTAATTTTTTTGGTTGTATATGTAGGGAAATTTTATTATAATTAAAAGCAAATACTGTTAAACAGATGTCATTTGTATTTACAACCAAACAAACACACACACACATATATATAGTATATTTTACATAAAATATTTAATTGGTTACAGAAAATAGTCATGCATAGGCCCTACTAGCGGGTCATACGAGTGGACGATATCATAAAACCATTTATTATTGAATTTTTTTTCAATTTATTGCTGCTTCTATTGGTTTTTTCTTTGTCCAATACATACAATTTTTATTTACAGCAACATTTATAATTTTGCAATAAAAATCATTTTATAAAAACAAAAGGAAGTAATAGCACGCACAGAAATCTTTTACTTCCTTTGAAGTATTCCAATTCAACTACAGGGCGTACGTGACACTACCATCCTGTTAGTTGTCCGCGGCTGTTTATGCTATGAATTTGATGACTATAGCTTCGGTGGACGGGAAATGACGGTAGACTATGCTTATACGAGGGCTTAAGGTGTAATTGACCTTGTTGTGCTACTTTGGTGGCTATAACTTCGGCGGATGGGAAATTGTGGTCAACTATGCTTATAAGAGGGCTGAAGACTTACTTGACCCTGCGGTCCTTTTCGTCGCCCGGGGTGATACATATGTTATGAATTTGGTGACTGTATATTAAACAGTTCGAAAATTACAACTAACTATGCTTATAAGTAGACTTAGGCCATACTTGACCCTGCGGTCATTTTCAACGTCGGGGCTGATGCCTATGTTATGAATTTGGTGTCTATCTTAAACGGTTCGGAAATTGCAGCCAATTGTGCTTATAGTTGGGCTTAGGACATACTTGACCCTGCGGCCCTTTTCGTTGTCGAGGGTGATACCTATGCTATGTTTGATGGTGGGAATCCAAGATGGCGGGTGGACGAAAGCAAGATGGCGGGGTGATTGACATTTGCGCGATTAGCGTAAGTGCGATTTGTATATGTACAATTAGCATATGTGTGTGTGATTTGTATAGGTGTCCTTAGCATATGCATACTTGGCATAGGTCGTAGAATATATGCTTGTAACAAGGTAGTTCATGAAGTTGCATGACTAGGCAATGAACTCGAACATTCTTCAGACAAGATGGATGGTGCTGGCATGGAATGAACGAGCGTGAAGTGCTTGTAAATTATTGCACAATTTCCGCCGATTTCCTCTGAATTGTGCAAGTGCCAGCCGCATTGTGCTAAACACATTTTTTGTAGGAGATTTGAGGGGGGAAAAGGGAAATTTTAGTCGTTTTTGAGGAGGAANAAAAAAAAAAAAAAAAAAAAGGAAATTTTGAGGTCAAGTTCAAAGGTCAAGATTGCGGTCGTCCGGCGTCCGAAGTCTGCTGCCAGTGCCCCAGAACTCTCTATATATATCTGCTATAAAGGGACTGGGTATAGTACTCTTTTAACATATTGACATTGTCTATTTGAAATTGTCTGTTTTTATGTTAACATGATTCAATTATTGCATACGTTAATTTTAGTAGCAAAAACTGTTTCTTCCTAAAAATTTTTTTGCAGTGCATACTTTTCTCGAAATGGCACGCTAAATGTCATTTGGAATGATCAACCTATATCGTGGTGGCGGGGCTGCGTTGCATTATCGATCGTTGCTATTGCTTAAATCCTGTATTGGAAAATGTAAATGATATTATAAATTTTTACTTCCTGGATATTCCTCCGCCCAATGCAAAAATTATCCGAGTTTAGAAAATTACGTTAGTGAGACAACGCACCGCGTTCGTACGCACTCTGTTCAATAATATTTTGCAGAAGAACTATTTCTTACTAGGATTTACCAACACACCTATCTTCTCGCTGTTTTTATTTATGTAAGTTATAAATTAAATGTAATTTACAGATAAAATATAAATACATTTTCAGTTTAATAACAATTAAGCTACTGCTTTGTCAACAAAAGTTTAAAACGCTTGTAATAGGTGCATATTTAAGAAACAACCACACACGGCATACATGTAAGATTTTTCAAAGGTTTGATTTTAAAAAATGTGAAGAAACCGTGAATAGACTATATTTGCAGATTCCAGGGAGGCGGTAAGTAAGGTAATCACTGTTTCTATCTGTTTTATTCGTGTAAATCTGGTTTCCAAAAATTTCTTTAGTGATTTTTGTATTTTTCGTTATTAAATTAAATTTTTATTTTTATAATTTAGGACACTTCAATGCCACATTTTCTCTTTTGAAACTTAAACTGTCAGTAAGATAACATTTTACCGTGGCCAAACACTCTTGTTCAGAGTGAGTGAGTGAAGAGATTTGGGCGGCTCTTAACAGCGGGGTCTTGAGAGACGATGATGGTGAAGCGAGGTATGGAGCAGCGCTGGAATGAGGGGGCGGGGGAAACTGGAGATCCCCGAGAAAACCCGCCGACAAGCGACATCGTCCGGCACGATTCCCACATGCGAAAATCCGGGAGTGGCCCACCCGGGGATTGAGCCAGGTCCGCCTTGGTGGGAGGCGAGAAGGCTAACCGCTCAGCCACCGCGGCCCTTCTTGTTCAGAGGTTTGTGGAGCATGAGGTGCTGGTCGTTGAACTCGTGGTGTTGGTGTTAGGGTGGAAGGTATGGTCGAGGTGAAGACTGGCCACCCCTGGCCGCGAAACAGGAGCCATAGGGCACACATCACGTGTGGACCACATGCAGGCGTGCTTCCCCGGGGCGAGGACGACGCAAGTGGGCGAACACGTGTGTGCCTATCACCGCTCCTTGCAATGCCGCTAGCTTCCCCCGCGGCTCTTTCGACCTGTCCGCCTGTGGCCTTGTATCTCTGCACTGACTGCCATGCTCCCAGTAAAGTTGGTAACTACGTAGAGAAAGTAGTTCCATTTCTTAACACTTATTAAAAGTGGTAGGCATATACAGTGGCTCACATTAATATTCGGCCAACTATGATTATCGCAGTTTCATGGCATTATGCTACATTAGTAATGAAGATAAACATAAATCATATTGCACAATCATTCTTGTGTGCTTTAAATGAAATGCAACAGTAGCCAATAACTGAAATGAGCAGTGCAAGTTAGTGAAACACAATATTTGGTCCTCGCGTGCTTCATACGTACGTCACAAGAATAAGCAAATATAATAATATGTTTTACTTTTCTAATAATTTTGCGGTTTTATTTGACCGAAGCATGAATAAAGTGATCAGACCCACGACAATGGTGGAAGAATACACAAGTAGATCTTAAGCAGGTGTCTTTCTTAAGTGCTCAGTTTACCATGAACAGCCTATAACATAATTGATAGCCTTAACGAAATGGATAGCCTTCTTGGCTTTTATTGCTTGAATCGGAAGATGTAGAGGAGATCTTCCGTTTGGCACCAATACCAGTGTGCTGGCACATAAGAATCGCAAGATATACTGCCCGGAAATTTTCTCCCAGTCAAAAATTTTCCGCCAGTCGCCGCGGGTTCCCACCCGCGCCTCGCGCATGTGCGATGGAAACTCAAGGTCATGCTCGCATCATAGTCTCATACCCGATCGATATTTAAACCCAATCGTGTTATTAGTAATGGAGTTACAGAACATTGCCGGAACGCTACATAGCCGTTTCCGTCCTGGTATCTACCCAACGTGTCGGTCTGGTATCAAAGACGTTTTCACGCTAGGCTATCAAGAGCGTGGTAACTTCACATTCCCCCAAAAAACAGCTGAAATTGTTGACAGTGTATGTAATGATTCACAACAGTTGTTACTAAAGCTGGTTTACTGTTCATTTTGCAGTTTTGATATCCCTACTTTCGATTTTGTATTCTTCCGCCACATGTGAGACACAGCCGTGAACCTAATGCTTAGAAACCATGCGTCGATAAGGCGTCTGTGAATTTTATAGAATTACAAACATGTTGGTATTATATCAATTCCTACTCTAGCTAGAATGTTTAAAGCATAAACTAGTTTCAATAATTACCAATACAAAAATTACATTAATCGTAGGATTTTTTTTTTTCAAATATAGAGCAGCTTAGGCTTATACGAAGGGAACAGCCAGTCACTTCCGGCACATGTGGTCCAGGCCGCTATAGGAATGCATCTCCCTCCGCCCTTCCACCCTTTTTACTCCTGGCCATCTGCCACACAGGGAGGAATTTCACAATTAGATATACAACCTGTATGGTATTATTGAAAACTGTACATTTAGGGGCCACAGTGGTGTAGTAGTCAGACTACTCGCCTCCCATCTAGGCGAACCGGGTGTGATTCTCGGTGGTGTCACCTCCCAATTTTCGCATGGGGGAATCGTAGCGGACGAAGCCGCTGGTCGGCGGG
>NQII01000918.1:219024-322959 GCA_002778355.1 Clitarchus hookeri | reverse complement strand
TTTTTACCCAGCGACCCAGGGCTGCTCCATACTCGCCTCGCTTCACCCTCATCGGCTCTCAAGACCTAGATGTGATGAGCCGCCCAAATCTCTTCACTCACTCACTCTGTAAATGTAATTTTACCGCAACAAATATGTATGTAGTACTAACGGTTCCACGTAACATTCCCGGGATACAGGAACCATTCAGTTCGTTTACGTTGGATGGGGTGAGGCGACTTTCCAGCCGAAAAGCTAGGTGGAGATGTTTGTCGGCGGGATAGGCACTTGCGTGAGACTCGGTGGACGGTGGTCCAGGACGAGGGAGATACACGATACAAAATGGTGGACGGTGGCCCGTATACCGTCGCAGAGCGAGTGGTTATCGTGGGCCGCGATCTTAAACAAGCAATAGTAAATACATTTAACTACAAGCAATAGTAAGTACTTAAGCGTCAAACAAGCACACCCGATCATGTTGTGTGGCTTCGCCGATACGAGCTATAATACGGGACAAATAAAAACTGGTACATATTTATTGACTTTTCAAGTTAATAACGAGCTAGCCGAGGCATAATAAATCTACGCTATAGACATCAGAAAATTAATAAACTGTATCGCTGTTTACCAGAGTGGAAACAGAGCACTACGACCAGGAGGAGCATCGCAAACTTTCCGAAAAAAGTGGTACTAAATGCAGAGAGTAGCTGCCGCGCACACCTCTTACTACGGTGTCACGTGCCTATGCTCCAGCTATTCTCTTGTACTGGTTTTAAGCCTTGATGGTTTGATAAACTCCAAGCGGAAAAACCAATTTCAATCCTAGGTGAATTGTTCAACGTTGTTTGATTGCCTTGACCAGTTTGGTGGATGTACCTTACAAGGTTGGGAAGCGACTTTTGGTAAGCCATCCCGGCAGTTTTTGTCCTTTGTTACGGCACTGTTCAGTGTTGTTCACTACTGTGTCTGGGCTCAAGACTAGTCGACGGGCGAGCAGAGCGCATCTTCTCGGCCACGTCCCAGCGCCGCTGTAATTGGCCGTAACTGGCGGTGGCGGGCTGTTAAACCGCAGCGCAATTGACCGCTGTGACTGCAGCTCGAGGCCACGTGGCGTTGTTACCCGACACCTGCGTCCATCCTGGCGCACTCTCCTGCGTCTCCCGCTGCCGTCTGTGCCGCCCTCCCTTCCCACTACAGCGCACTTTCTACGTCTTGTTCGGGGGTACATGCTCGAGAACCGCACACAGCGATAAATTGCGTAAAAAGAGTCGGCCTGAACTTGACTTCGCCAGACAGGTGATTGCGTGATGGCCATTTCGGTCTGAACCTGAGTTCGTCAGGCATCTTGGCTGTAAATATCTATTGAAGCTGCAGTAACTGCATTTCATAGCTTTCCTCTGTCTCCATATCTTTTTAGACCTCGATGAATATGTGAAATATTTGTACGACCTATACAGTAAACACTTGACACGCGGCTCCCCAAATTCCGCTACACTTATGCATCGCCGTTTCGATGTTAGCAGGTTCTCAAGACGACATTAGACAAGCTGGGATTGTCACATTTGTCTCGTAGGGGAAAGTGGTAGTTAAACGTATGATTACGCAGATGATTAAAAGGAACAGCTTTTTAATAGCAACGCATAGCCAGTCGAAGTCATTCCGAGTACCTACAAGACCGTCATAATCGTTATTCTTACGCAGTGTACCTGCGATTTGTTCTATATTTCTCGTAAAGCGATTATGAGAGAATGCATGCCAGTTCTGCGGTAACCAACTTGAGTCCAGACTTTGAACTTTATTTTTGTCATTAGAATTGTCAAAACCTCACGGCTTGTACTGAGGTTAGCTCATTGTTTACGTAAATATGTCGTTGGGAATGTTAGTACATTTCCGCTTACCAGTTTTATTGTAGCTAGAGTCTATTCAAACGATGCTATTTTTTTTTAATAAAAACGTTAGTGTGATGGATACCTATCTAAACGCAAGCAAACCAAAAGTGCACGTCATTTTATGAACAAGCGAGTTTGAAATTTGTGAAGTCGTTTCGTGAGCCAGTGTTCAGGACATGCGCAGAAACTAACATCAGTCTTCCTTGTCTCTGTTTCTGAACTGACCAGAGCAGGTAGCATGGGATTTGGTACTCTTTTTCTGGCAGGATAGTTATTGGATGAAATCTTTCCAGGGCGTGGCCTACAAAACTGCGATACAATCGAAAAAGAAAGTAAAACATACATTGTGTTTGAAGCCTGGATTGTCTTAAAACGAATTGGCGAAATGCGTGTCCATTCAGATCTTGTATGTACATACGTATCTGCGACGGCTGAAGGCGCTGTAAGCAGTTAAGTGTGAGGGGCATGTTTCGCAAAGTAGCTGCTGGAGGGGGTGGCGTCCTTGTTTGCAGTGCGAAGGGGTGTGTTGGTCAAACAAAGTCGCGCGGCCTGGCGTGGTTACTTGGAGGGGGTTGTTTCCCACTGCAGGCCGCAGCTGGGGCGTCCCACGACTCTCCCCTTCCCACGTGGCTGCAGGCGTGTGCCCGGGAACGCACGTGGCGACCCGCCAGCCACTCGACGTCCCCTAGAGGCCGGGGGTGGTGCGTGGAGTCGAGCACAACCCCTCTGGGGGATCTTTGTTCAGCGAGGGGTGGGCCAGACCCCGCAATTAGACGCTTATTGACATTGCAGCATTGGCGGCTCTTTGACGATGATTTAACTGTGGCCTCCGCTTACACTTTAAACAGCTGCGCTACGCTCTAAATTAATTCCTGATTTTTAACGCATTGCTTGCACCCTCTCTGCACACTGCCAGGAGTCAGTTTTCCTTTCACATAAATTGCTCGTAATTTGATTACTTTGTGTAGAGTGGGACCGACCTTACGGCTGCGGTCGTGAGTTTGCGTGTTCTTGCGTGGTGTTTCTGTAGTCTGAAATCTGAAACCCAGAAATTCGCGCGATGACTCTTTATTTGATTACACTGGCAGTTTAAACGGACACCACCACAGACAATTTCAAGAACATTTGAGTACAGTGTCTAATACTGTTTTGGTACATAATACCTTTTGGTACATAAGACCTTCGTTTTTCTATCGACTGCTCATTGAAACAATGTAGTCCTTACTTATGTAAGATTTTTCTGCTGTTAGCGCATGTCTGTCCCCTGTGTGTGTGTGTGTTTGTGTGTAACAGACATTGTGAGAAAGGCTGTAGAGATGACGTGACGCATGCTGGCGAACGTTAATTTTATTAATAATTTCTGGTAACAGTTTCGCTTAGGGGTTTCCTCTTATCTTTCGCGCATTTATTTTTCACGAACTCAATTCCTCGTGCTGCTGTCAACGGAATGAAGCGGAATTCGACCTATCCGATATCGGCGAATTCTTAATTCATAGAAACATCTGGAGTGAATTTTTTTGCGGTTGTGTGGAGTACACGCTCGAGACCTTGGTGTGTGTGTGTATCTCAGCTACCGCGATATTTCTGCTGTTATTTTCTACAAACTACATATCAATATTGCTGGGCGTGGTGTGCCCGTCCAACCAGCCTGCCTCCCACGCCTTCCTCAAACAGGTTATTTACTTCCCGCGCTTTGAAAAACACAGCGGGATCGTAGATGAAACACAGCACAAGTCGGCNTCCTCAAACAGGTTATTTACTTCCCGCGCTTTGAAAAACACAGCGGGATCGTAGATGAAACACAGCACAAGTCGGCTTGAAAATTAACTGCCACAATTCTCAGTTGATTTAAGGCAGTTCAACATCCACTATTTTGTAAACTGAAGTTCCGTAAACGGGAGGAATGTTTACATCACATTCGTTGCTACGACACGAGTGCTGAATTCGGCAAAGTTAAAATGTTTTATTTCTCTTGCAGACTCCGTGGCAGTTATCGAGGTCACTAAGNACATCACATTCGTTGCTACGACACGAGTGCTGAATTCGGCAAAGTTAAAATGTTTTATTTCTCTTGCAGACTCCGTGGCAGTTATCGAGGTCACTAAGGCTTTAACCACGAGACTGAGTGGTTCCGGGTTTGAGCCCCGTGTAAGCCAGGAGTGCATGTGCCGTTTTTAAATGTTAGTGGGATTTCGATTATCTCTTTTAAAATGTGTAACGGGTCGGAGGAGATGAAGTTTGAAGCCAGCTTGAACATATGCTCTTTACGGTGAATTAAATCTCGGTAAAGGAGAGAGAAGAGAGACAGAGTACATCTAGGCACGTGTACTGGATATGTTACAAATGAAACCCAGGTGCGATAACGTGAACGTACTTGCAAAGGGCGTCTTTGGCCACACGAGAAATTTGAGCTCACAACATATTCTGGCGAGGGCTTTCAAGAGGCTAACATTATTTCCTGCGTTTTTACCATATTACGTTCTTTTTCGCTGTGATATGAAATAATAGTCTGAAAAAGTATGACAATGGAGAAAAATTACTGTTCAGAAGCGAATGAAACGAGTTATAGGAATTTTAAATCTACATCTCTTCGTACAAAATTCAAAATAGAACTGAATTAATTCGTAATAATTGTTAATATTGTTAGCGTGTCAAGAAAATAATTTGGTGGAAAATGTTTGTGTTGTTTTCTCGTATTTCCGTTTAACAGTTGAGATAACATTAAAAATCAAAATTTATAGCAGATGAAGCAAGGGTGGGATTTAAAAGAAATTGCAATATGCCTCTGCTGTGACTTCAACAAACAGTTTAGCTAAAACCAAACTTTGTATTAAAATAACTTGTACGAATCAAGATTTTACACTTTATGTTGTAACGCGTTCCTTACAAATAAACAAATTAAATAGTAAATCATGAAGTATACATCAAAGTGGGGTCTGTAAATCCTTCGTTTTCAAATACAATGCTACATCAAATGGCTGTATTATTTGATCCGCCGCCGGGAGGCGATAATGAAGCATCCTGGTTAGTTTCGACCTCTTCGAACCATGTGTGAACTGAGAGTCTATTCACGGTTTCTTCACACTTTTTAAATCAAACCTTTGAAAAATCACCCCATGTACGACGAGTTTAGTTATTTCCTAAATACGCCATGTCTCACAACAGTTTTATACTTCTGTTAACATAAAAGTATCTTATTTATNCGTTTAGTTATTTCCTAAATACGCCATGTCTCACAACAGTTTTATACTTCTGTTAACATAAAAGTATCTTATTTATTCGTTAAATTAAAGTTTCAATTACATTTTATTTATACATTATAATATTTAATTTATAATAAATATTAATAAAACAGTGATAAAACATGTGTGTTGGTAGCGCCTAGTAAGAAATAGTTCTCATGCAAAACATTACTACAACAGAGTGCGCACGGATTCGGTGCGTTGTCATTTGGTGTTATTTTCAAGAAATGGTTAAGTTTAGTTTGCACGAGGCGGAGGAATATCCTGGAAGTAGAACTTTATCAGGACTTCAGAAAAGTTTGAAGTAACCGTGAATAGATTATAGCTGTATTGAGCATGCCTCATAACTCATGAATACTAAGTAAACATCTGCTGGTGGGAAATGTGCAGTTAAAAAACGACGCTCTAATGTTTACTCTACACGGTGGTAATTACGTCTTGAAAAGTGATGGGAAAGAAAAGGGGTGGCGGAGGGGGCGTTGCTAATTAAGCCGAGTGTTCTGGTCGCCTGTGAAGTGCCTGAACTGCTTCAGAGAAGCTACGGTCGTAACGAGAAGTATTTGCAGCCACCAGACGCCAGGCGANCTGTGAAGTGCCTGAACTGCTTCAGAGAAGCTACGGTCGTAACGAGAAGTATTTGCAGCCACCAGACGCCAGGCGATGCAATTAGATCCAAGTGCCGTCTCAAAGGTTGACAAGGGGTGAGGGGAACAACGTTCTCTCGGGGTTTACAACTCCCTACCCCCAAGCTCCCGCTAGCGAGTCATTAATCTTGCTCAGTCTGGAAAATTAACATTTTCCTGTGAAAGAAAGAAGAAAGTAAAGCTTAAATAATGTACTTCACAAAGCATTTGTCAGGAATAATTTTAAGATAATTTTCTTCCTGAAGTTGACTGTAAGGTAATAGTGACTTGTTACAATCCGACCTGGTGATATATGTTAATTTTCTACAGTATAATTGTAGTCACCTACGTGCTATCGTTTAACGTTTTAACTGCCTGTATTTTTTTTGTTGTAATTTCTACATTTGAGACCAAAATTATAAAATTGTTATTCCGTTATTGAAACATTTCCGAAAGTGTGTTCATACAGAACAGTGCTGCGCATAAATATAATTTTGATGTCGCCATTACAGTTACGTTTTTTTTTATCTANATTCCGTTATTGAAACATTTCCGAAAGTGTGTTCATACAGAACAGTGCTGCGCATAAATATAATTTTGATGTCGCCAGTACAGTTACGTTTTTTTTTATNTTTTATCTACTACTACTACTACTGCGATCTGTAAGTTTTGAAAGTTAGTGCTCAACTCGTTTACTAATCTTTGTTTTGACTTGAAAGCTATTTTTATTGAGTACTTGTAGCTTATACGTTCAGATTGAAACTGGAAACACTAAATTGTGTTTTGTTTTCATAACTTCAATTTGCATTTTTTTAAATGTTTATCTTTTGCATGGTGTTAGTTTTTTTTTAAGCCTAATAACATGTTTTTTTTCTTTCGAATCTATGAGAGAAACTACGTAATTTTTTTACCCTGAACTCAAGGCAGTTTATTATTGTGTACCTAGCTAGTGCTTTAAATATACATCTGAAGCCATGTGCTTATTTCCTACAGGTGAATTTAGCATAGGCTACCATTCCGTTTAGTACAAACTTATATCTTAAGTTTATCGTTGTAATTGTATACTCATTTAAAAAAATCGCCGATAAGTTAAATGGCAGTGACATATGTAATGGGTGTTCGTCATACGAACTAGCATTACCCGTGTTTTACTCCCAAGGGCTTGTGAACGTGAGCTAAAACTACATTATTTCCACTGCAGCACACGACGGCAAGCCTCAAGGCCGGACGGACACTGCTGTTTTGTCCGCTTCGTCATTAGACACAGGCGATGCGAAGACACGTGGCTAGTGCGTAATTGACTCCGGAAGGAAGGGCCTTGAACCTCNGGGGGGGGGGGGGATGCCTGAAGCGACGAGGCGCAAGAAGGCTCGCGCTTGCGCTATTATGAAGCCGTGCTAGCTCTCTTCATTTCTCTCTCCCCCTCTCTTTCTCTTCCTCTTCCTCCCCTCATTATTTCTGGTTCCTCGCCTTCTCACCAGCTAGTCATCTCTGGAACAATATGACATTACGTTTTTGTGTTGTTTGGTAGGTTGCTGCAAAGCAATGGAAAACTTCAGCGATAAAGGTTGTTCTCGGTAAACTGAGCACTTTTGAAAGCCCTGGTTAAGATCTACTTTTGTATGCACACTGTGTATTCTTCCATCATAATTAAAATTAACATTGCCATGGGCCTGGTCACTTTATTCGTACGCCGGTCAAGTAAAACTGTGACATTATTGGAAATGTCAATTGATTTACAGATTTTCTCATTCTTACACTTATACACATTAAAAAAAAATCAGAAACCAAAATTAATCAATTTAGTTTTCAGAAATGTTTACTTAACACTAATCCAACTACTTTCCATCCGTCGTTACCAACTTTAATGGGAGCATGCCAGTCAAGGTGCCCGTTAAAATACACGTAAGTCGGGGCAGTGACATTTTTCAAAGGTTGATTTCAAAAATACTCTTTTTACCGCGAGCAGACATATACAAGAAAAACATGCATGGCAAATGTAAGCAGTCAGTACGCGTATCGGAATGTCAAGAGATACTTATTATGCTACAATTTACATAACGGATAAGGAAATTGTGGACGATACACATGAAGGAACTACTCCAGCAGTTGTGATGAGTGAGTGGGCGGACGAACGGGCGGACAACTTACGTACGGGACCGAGAAGTCCGTATTTTGCATATACTGAGACTAATTCTGCATTTCGCTATTACGGACTGCTTCATTTCTTTATATAAGAGTCTCGTTTCCACAGAAAGAAATTACGTTAGTTTAGTGAAAATTTTAATAGTGTAGGAACATTATTTGAACAATAAAACATTCTATAAACATTTATTATTGGACATAGAACATTTGGATCGGTGATATAATTAAGCGATTTAGGTTCGCCATATACATCTGGCATCTTTGACAATATCCCTTCAGTGTACCATTTTCGCTGCTGTTAGATCTCTCCTCTTATTTCATCCGTTACAACAGTGAAATTGATCATCTGAAGTTTTCAGGGCAACCCTCGATTTGGGGAGAGAAGGGTAGAAAAAGGTTGATGGATCTGAGGGCTATTTTTGAAACTCCTGGGTAGGCCGCCGAACGGGTTGCAGAGCTCCGGCAGAAAACGTCTTATTAAAAAACCGCCCAACGTGTCTGAGGGAGGTCTGCTTACGAATAGCATTTGAGAAACATAACGCGTCTGTATACGTTTTTCAGTTCCTCCATTTCTCTCTAAAGCATGTTTTTGCGATAGTGAAAATGGCTCAAACGGGTGTTTTCACGGTCATTTTTAGGTATAAACATTCAGGTATAAAATAATTAGAAAGGAATAGGGACAGAATTAATCTCAAATTTTTATTATTACGTCATAAAATGGTAGGGTCTCCGCTGAAAGTCTCACAGAGGCGCGTTATCGACGGCAAGACTACACGCAAGTACAGTACTTTGCGCATAGAGGCGATAAGAGAGTAGTTGATGCTCATGTCTCGGTCGCCCTTAGCTCTCCCACGCTTTTAGGCCTCAGACGTGCAAAATTCCTTCAACCAGGCGGCTACCATAAATGAGTCGTGTTGAGTAGCTTTGTCACATGATAACTAAATCTTTTTTTTTTTGCGATCAATATGAGAATTTTAACACGCTTAAATTCACCGTTTTGGTTAAATCTGCAGCACGGCATGAAAGTGAAAGAAAATCACGTATACTGCTATTACTGAACAAAACAAGGATTGTACCAAAACGTTTTGATGGGATATTAAATTATTTTTTTAGCAGTGATTTATTCTTTGGTTATTTTGTAATTGACAAACTTCGGTATTTTCTTCAGAACTTTACCCCGCATGGCATTAATGTGTCCCAAATTTTCTCTCCTCTTATACGTAAAATCGGTGTTATTCTTATATGTCGTACCATGCTAATGGACTCTTAGGTTACGGTAAAGAACAGTAAGATTTAGCTATAATTCTTTAGGTAAACCTTATACTACAGTACAATACTGAGCTAGTCTTCCAATTGCTAGAGGATTTGACGCAGGCTTCTCCAGCGTGACACGTGATCATTAGAGACGTACAATATTTGCGTTATGAATTGGGGGCATGTTAAACCTTTGCAATCCGTTGTCCATTGAACCATACTTTATCTGACACGCCTTGGAGGACTCTGTGCCAATAAATGAACACTTCACACTTGTGTGCCCCAATAACGTGCAGTTCAGTCAGAAAGGGAGTGACTTCCACATCTGTGCAGCAGCCAATGGATAAGCGACGCCGGCTACGGTGTATACAGTACTGTGAAGTTCAGCCTGATGCCAGATAATAACGCGGATTTTGCATGTCTCTAGTGATCACACCACTCGCCTCCCATTATAGCGAACTTGGTTTCGATACACGGTGGGATCAAATCTGTGTTTTTGCGTGTGGAGAACATGGCAGACGTTGTCGTTGGCCATTGTGGGTAGGGTTACCCACACCACTGCATTTCTCCGCCTCTCTATCCTCATTTTCCATCACCCTCATAGGCACTCATATGTGAAACGCCAACATCTGTCGTAATAGCTTTTGTAAAGTCCCATATATTTTCATGTCTTTCCACGTATTTTTCTTTTATCAGAAGTCTATTCAGTATTCACAGATACAGATGTGTCGTTTTATTCCTACAAATCTTGCGAATTTTATTCAGCGATTTTCTTCAATGCTCATATACAGATTTAGACTGCGGGAGCCATTCGAAACTCCGCAGTTTTCTAACACGTGATGATTTTTACCCGTGTCCCAGCCCATTAAACTGTTTTCCCGGAACTTTCAAAAATTTGTTTTTTATTCGATATCATGATAAGTACTTCATTGGTTTTCGTATGGTTGTTCTTTGAAGTGTGAAATTAAAATGAAGTTAAATGACTTTATCCTTCGTTAAGTGGTTGATAAATTTACGTTTTCTTTTTCTTCTAGACGAGTTCTTGAAGTTGGTTAAATGCCGATCTCTGAAAATTCGGCTAATCTGCTGTTCATAGGCCACGTGGTAGTAATGATGATTTTTATTTCTTGCTATGCTATGATACCTCAAGTTAATTAATATAACGAACTATGAGTGCCATATATATAAGGAACTTGGCCAAAATTTGCTTGGAATGGGTTTTGAACACTTTCTTTGAAAAACCATCTACAATGTGGTAGGCCGGCATACCACACGACCTCGTGTATGCGAGCCAAGTAGGCCACTGCATGGACTAAATACGCTTTGTTTAGAAAATGACTGGAATTGTCAGGGAATGGGTACCTTAGAGCGGTAAAGCACACGGAAATTACGTAGATATAGCTGTTACGTGAATCGGACTAAATTTACGTACAGGTTGAGTGGAGTGGAGACATTTTGGTGGCTCTTATCATCGTGGTCTTGAGAGCCTATGAGGGTGAAGCGAGGTGAGTATGGAGCAGCGCCGGAATGCAAGGGTGGGGGAAACGGGAGATCCACGAGAAAACCCGCCGACCAGCGGCAACGTCCGACACGATTCTCACATGTGCAAAAATCCGGGAGCGACCCCGCCGGTGGGAGGTGAGTAGTCTGACCACTACACAACCGCGGCCCCTACAAGTTGCGATATTGTGGATTCGAATGGATCAGTTGCATTGGTTCGCGTTCAGATTTATGTGATTTGGAGCTGTTTCCAGTATTCTAACTTCAAATTTTATAGTTTTTGGCTTCTCCTTTTTCCATTTCCTGAACATGATAGAATGAACGTGCTGTCGCTTCGGAAACTGGCACACACGGTGTGGCAAGTTTCGCTGGCCTTCTAGCGGGGCCGGTTCCTCCACCGCCTCTGCCACACCTTCGCCTGGTTGAGTAACATCTCGGGCCGTATTTCTTCCGAGTCGTTCATGTCCACGGATTTTACTACGACTCATGTGCCCGGTCCTCCTAGCCAGCCTGTACCAGTCAGCGGAGCCGGACCTCGTGCATCACCACGCCGATTTCGCCATTCAGCCAAATTCTTCTTGATGGATCACCGGAATTTCCGCATTAAATTAATTCATCACACTATTATCGTATGTCCACTTGAGCAGTGAAGACGTTATACATTTTGTTGGTATACTGCTTCTGTAGTCTTGGTTAAGAGGAAGTAAACTCAGCGTCCTTTTCGTGTACTCTTTCAACCCTGTAGTGCAGTGATGAACTATGTGGTAGGTGTAAATTCAACCTGCTGCCTTGAATTTTCTCATGGTATTGACATAGCGGAAGAAGACCACTGCTTGTTCGTTACGTAATTCATATTGTCCTGGAAAGGTGATTTCGATACCTATGATGTATTTTCAGTGTTCCAACGACAGCAATAACCCCATTTACTTTTAATTTGTTTTTTATGGTTTTAGAGATGCTACGTAGAAATTGTGAGTATATTATTTCAAGTGAGCAGTCACTCTTGTATCAAATACATTCTCAGAAACAAGCATTAGCGATGGTTTCATCACAGATTTGAGAATAAGAGCGTGCAGAAATATTGTGATTAAACATTTCCTTACACCCAAATGTGGAGAACACATTTCAGACAAAAGAAACTGCACCCTCATAACAATGTAAACCTTATTTATTACAGAATCTAACTGAATTAGTCTTGAAGTAAATGGGTTTATTGCGTGTTGTGTAGTGCCACTGCAAAACTAGAATGCTCTCAAACTCCACGAGTTCAACAAATTCTACTCTTAAAACGGATAACATTTTTCCTTTAGCCTACTGCCAAACTGCTGAAAAATTTTCTGTCAGATTTTGAAACGATTAGCACTTTACAAAAGCTGTGCATATAGGTCTAAGCACACGTTTTTCTATTAATAATTTTATTTAATGAAAATTGCTTATTTTTCATGGTGATATTTAACAATAAAAAATGTGACTGAAGTAAAGTATTAGAGGTGTGTACATGATTATATTGTTACGTGTACCTGTTATGAATTTACTTTAAGCTAATTAGTGAAAAGGGGCTATGGNTGAAAATTGCTTATTTTTCATGGTGATATTTAACAATAAAAAATGTGACTGAAGTAAAGTATTAGAGGTGTGTACATAATTATATTGTTACGTGTACCTGTTATGAATTTACTTTAAGCTAATTAGTGAAAAGGGGCTATGGGGAGTTTATTGAACATAAGGATTATACAATAACTATTTACGTGACTATTGATCGGGGGAGCTTAAATGGAATACCAAGATTCTAATTAATTGTATTAAGTATTATTACGTCACACCATTACTATTACAATTTAATTGGAAAGTCCCCACTTTGTTCATGTTGCCGGAGGTTGATTCTAGGAGGCAGTTAACGACGGCCGGACACACCCATCTTCAGTGGTATTCTCGTTCCAGTGGCCCGACGACAAAAGACGCCGCTCCCGGTGTTAGCTGGCCTATATCGGGCGCGTTGTTTAATATTTTCGGCTCCGTTTAATGGCCGGTGGAAGGGGTTCTGCAACTGTCTTTCGCAGGGTGTTATTGCAATCACGCTCTATTGCCCCTGTTCAATGTTTGAAGGTGTGATCAGGCAGGCCGTCCAGCTAAGGCCTGATCACTTCATAACACGGTGCGTGGCCAAGTTCATGAATGATGAAGACTTTTAATAAAATAGAAGGTAAAATTTAGTTTTTTGATTTGCCTACAAAACTACAAACAATTAACTTATACAGCTATACCTTTGAAAAGTAATGTCACTCACCACATTACAGTCCTTGGTAAAATCAAAATATAGTATACTTTTATTCAAAATTGTATTGTACTAATTAAATAAATAGTTGAAGTAGCCGTATAAAAAAAATGTTGAACAATTCAATGCTCTTATCACAAAGACCACTCATCCCAGAGAACCCGGATAACTCCCCGCTGTAGCTCGGACACACAGGTCTCTTGTCTTCACTCTTCCAATAACCTCAATCGCCCGCCGAAGACATAGGAACATTCGCCAGTCAACGTTGTCCACAACTCTCTCAAAAACTGTCGCGAGTGAGGTGAAGGACGTTATTTGTGCCTGCGCTAGTCCTTTCTGGATCATTCCGCCCTTCAGCACGCCTAGAGGTGACTGAATCCAGCAGCGAGAGGTTTCCAAAACCACGAGGCAATCTCCAAACTGCTGTAAGGTGTTAGTTAGACTGTGTCCGAATTCGCCTGAAGTACATACTCGGGCGTACCTGTCATCGGAAGTAACATCACAAGTGCTGTCCGAATTGCAAATTAAGTATGCAAGTATACAAGTAAACGAATATGTATATTTTTCGCATCCTTGCGATACATGTGCCGTCATTTTGAGAAGCAATTTGTGTGTTCCAATTAATTTTCGACATAATAATTTTATTTAAGGACTAATAGGGCAACATCACTACTTCGTAGGCATAGCATTTTGAACTAAGTTTTATTATCAGAAGATTCACCTTAAAAAAAGGCGGAAACAATAAATTCGTATCAGGCCTATGTTAACCTATAGAGTAAAACAAGAAATAAAAATTTCAAACTCACGTACAATCAGCATAACAATAAATGTTATGAAAATGAAATGGAAATATTATTTATTGATTTAACCCTGCTTCTTTCCGCAAGCTGCAGGCAGGCGAATGGGGGAGAGGGGATAACCCCCGGGCCACAACATTTTTTGTCTGTAATATTACGCAATCAAATTATGAGGTCACAGATTATAGTCCAGTTTTGCACGCATCGCGTTTGCAGAATTGCATGCCTGTTCGTGCCCTGCTTTATTTATCCTTTAGGCGTCATTGTCTCGAACCCACAGAATAGCTCCAATTTGGGGTGACCTTTTAAGGTTTGTTGAAATCATAATGCGTGACCGTCGCAGAATTATCCACGAAGGCTCAGTGCAAGTAAGAGGTCTCCGCCGTACCGTCAGCACTCCAACATCCCATCACGGCAATCATGGTTCGATATCCGACGGACGTGGAGTAAAAGCGTCTGGTTTGCCTGATGGTTTTCTCGAGGCATTCCCGTTTACTCCGCCATTGCATTCAGATTTTGCTGCATCCTAGGATGTCATTTCGTTACGCTTTAAGCGAGTGAGTGAAGAGATTTGAGCAGCTCTTAACAGCGAGGTCTTGAGAGCCCATGAGGGTGATTGAGGTGACTATGGAGCGGCGCCGAAATTAAGGGGCGGGGGAAACGGGGGATCCCTGAGAAAACCCGCCGACCAGCGGCATCGTCCAGCACTATTCCCACTTGCGAAAATCTGGAAGTGACCCGGCCGGGAATTGAACCAGGTTCGCCTTGGCGGGAAGCGAGTAGGCTAACGGCTCAGCCACCGCGGCCCCTTCGCTTTAAGGATGTCTGGCACACGTCTTATATAAGAAGTTAGTTGTCACCCAGGTTTGTAACCACTCCTTGGGACGGGGTAGGGCACCACGAAATACGCACAGGGCATTAATTTATTTAGCGCGAGGAACCATATATATTGCAAGATATGACATTCCTCAACTTTTCTCTTTGTGCATCGAAGGAAATACTGAAGTAGTGCCCGCACCGGGCTGCTGCTGGGACGTATATGAAGACATGCCGCACTGTAATGTTCGCAGTATCTGCTATGGCAGCTGCAGAGAAACGTCGCGGCTTGTGTCAACAGGACCGAAGAGTGATTATTACGGCCGGCCCCAGAAGGCGCGAATAGAAGGCGCGCCGATAAGTGACGTCGCCTTTGAGGAAGCCGACGTCTCTCGCGCCACTTCTCGGAGAGAATACAAGGAATCCAAGTTAATCTAGTCATGGAGTGTTTTCCCCGCCCCACCCATGCCAGGCATCTACATACGCGATAGCTTACGGGATATTCACAGCGAATAGCAACTGTTGGAACAACATTCACATAATTTTCTAGCTATTTTTTAGCACAACCTCTACCCGCGGAGGGAGATTCATGTAAAACTAGGTAGAAAATAATGGTTGGGTACATAAGGGAACATATTTTTAAGTACAACCCAAATGCTGCACAACATAATTCTTTCTTAGCTAATGCTCCGTTTGGTGAAAAAATCTTTACTTATCATGGGAGGTTAAGCGTACTCTTTCAGCGTGTAATGCTTAGTCTTAGGACTTTGTGAGACGACCCCTTTCACTTTATTGGTGGGAAGACTGTAGCGAAGTTGAATGCGGCCATCTATCCTAGTTTGATATCTTGATACTTGGCTACATCGGTTAGAAAACGCTATTTGCAGCAGTGTTGAAGGCTTCTGCTTCTTATTATTATTAAAAGTGTACACACATATTAATTTTCTCGTCCATGGGCTACTAGTCTTATTTAAGAATTTTTATCGTGTTCAGTTAGTTTTCCCATGACAGACATCTGCATCGCAATGGCGAATGTCCATTAATCTCCAACTAGTCAAAAGTATATACAGTTTTGAAAATAATCTTTATGTCTTATTGACTTAGGTGCCGCGTTTTAACTGATATATCAGCACGAAATTCATTACTTTATTTATTCCCCTTCCTTAACCTTCGTAAGAAAATCGCACCGAATTGAAACATCATGTTACACTACCCATATCAACAGTCCAAATTCTGAGTAGCGGCGAAGCGTGCTGCAAGGGAAACGGTATTTGGTCGCGCCTGTACCCGTCGAGTATGTTTTCGTATGTGCCGTCGGGAGTTGAACTGGCGGAAGACTTGCGTTTTCGTAATTTGCTAGTACACGGTTATAATTCTCGCATATTAGCTGTTCCTTAAGGAAATACCCACGACAGTGCTGCCCCTTCTATCGTTGCTTGGATAAGAACGCTCATGGGTTGGCCATTCATGCGTTGTGATGGTTGTCGCCCAGCCTGACTCGGTATATGAGCACCGGGTCTGTTAGTCGAGTAGTTACGAGTCCACTACAGTTGCGTAAGTGCTGTCTATGTACGAGTACAACAAGCGTGCATCACGCTGGCCGCAAGGGAAGCGTGCTAAACACTAGGCATCTCGTTGCAGGCGGGACGGATGCTGTCTCTGGGCAATTAGCGGCGCGCGGGTTCAATTAGCTCGGAGGCCTCGTGATGCGCATGCGCGGTGGAGGTCGCGGGTGCACGGCGCGGGCCGCGGCATAGCCGTCCAGTCGCAGCACGTCGGCCGCTCCATACGCCCATGCGCGCCGTCCGAATAAGCGCACGTGAGTACCGCCTTCCGGAAACGCACGAACCTCTGTTCGGCCAGCCTCGCCACTCCCGCCTCCTGCACTAGAGACGCTGCGTGTGATGCTTACTCGTATACTGGCATCTTCCAGCTCTGTGCGTCGCGTCGTTTAGAGAGACGGCGACAGCCGACTTCGCTCGTATCCGATGTGCCGTCACCATTGTAAAACCGATACGCTTTTTCTGTAGCCGCATGCTTTCCTCAGTTAATATGGAAGAGCCATAACATTATGGTTCGCTATAAAACGTTTTATGTAATACAATATTGCTTTGTAATTATAAAAAAAATTTTAACTGCGTGGGCTGTGTTTTTGTACGTATTAATATTTACTTTTTTTGGTAAATATTACTGACTTTATACCAGTTTGAAGACAACATATTGTCTCATCTCATTACTGTTCTAGCAGTAAAGGTCATGGACAGACTAAATGACATTCCGTGAACTTGGCGTTCGATTTTGTCGTAATCACAAAGTAACATGCTTATCAGATCATCGCATCAAATCATGTGGCATATTATTNTTGGCGTTCGATTTTGTCGTAATCACAAAGTAACATGCTTATCAGATCATCGCATCAAATCATGTGGCATATTATTTTTTTTTTTGTGGCTACTCGAAGATTATGCGTGCTATTTGCAGCGACAGGATTGTATTTGATACACAGCTAATCCGTATTGTAATTTCTTACACATTCACACTGTGATCCCGGGTGCTACAGTCTTGTGACTGCATGGAACATGATTGTCCGCCGTATTTACNTCTTACACATTCACACTGTGATCCCGGGTGCTACAGTCTTGTGACTGCATGGAACATGATTGTCCGCCGTATTTACTATTCAGTAGTTGCGTTTACATTGGTGCGTGTAGATATTAATGGTACAGCGTGTTTCGTGATTGTAACCTGAAAAACAACAGCTTTCGGTTTTAAGTTTAAAAACGAGGAGTATGTGTTTAAGCACTGGTTTTGTGAGATCTGCCAGACTGCGCGTGATGGATCAGTCGCCTCACACGTGAGAATAAGCGAGGTATTACAAAATTGTCCGCATACAAGCCTACATAATATATTTTGTAACATCATCCCGATGTGACAGCATCAGGAAACAATAACGTAAACGTAGCAGCCATTATCGAACAATGAACAGTGGAATACTTGGGTGAAACACTCGAATGATTACATTTGTGATTTCTCCAGAAGTCTGTAATTGGGAATGCGAAAGGGTACTCTGTATAACATTGGTTAGTATGCCACTCTAGGTATTTTTTTTATTTAATATTCCCCTTCCCTCGTGAAATTTAGTTTGGCATGACCTTGTGAGTGCAGACGCCGCCTTTACCGGAAGGAAGTCATGTCAATAAAGCGTCGTAAACAAGGTTTTTCATACGCTATCCTGATGTAGATAATGCACACCTAACGAGGCGATACGTATGGAAAAATCATGGTGATCCATGTGTAATACTAGTCATTCTTCCTTTGTATGCGTGTGTAGGTATGTTCAGGAGGGGGTAGGGGCGAAGGGTCGTTTCATTCTTGTAGAGACTCCTCGTAGTTCGAATCGTGATGTGGCTGAGTCGTCGAGCATCACTATATAGTGTGTATGTGTGTGTGGCGTCTGCCAAAATTATTTAAGCCTTCATATATACGTGCTACCAAATCTTCCATACTTTGTTGGATACTGTTTCTCTGCCGCTATTTCACTTGTATCCATGGATAATCTCGGGCGTAAGGGAGCCTATATTACTAAACACAATGTGTACAGGTGATGACAGGTAAGTCATTTATGATCGTTGATGTTGATGCCATCTTCGGTTTCTCCTCAAGTGCTGGCTTGTGTGCCGGGCCGGCTAGCCAGCCTGAACCCGTAACATCAAGAGAATCGAAAAAGCTGAGCATATCGAGCGAATGGAATGTCGATCGTGCCTTAGTGCTCTTATCCAAAACCCATCGAGGAATATGAACACACAAACATATTTGTTTCAGTTGCACAATTTTATTTTTCAGTAATTGTAAGCAAATATTGTTTTATTTACCAAAAATGTAATTGACAACTGAATGTGCTGGACGACAAAACTAAATCACCAACAATATAGTTGTTTTTTATTTATGTTTATTTTAACTCTTTCGTTAACACTAAATAACCTGATTCAGATTATTTTGTCCACACGACTATATTTCGTGGTTACAGTTATTATAATGTTCTGTGGAACCAAAACCAACCAATTATCCATTGTATGTAGCACTATTCTGAACTTGGAATTTCTATGCATATGATTGTAAGATAATATACAGGCAGTGTGCTAAATTACGAGGGATCGGCGATGTTGTGAAACTTCGAAAGTTATGTGGTAGACAAGTCTTCCAACTGTACTGATAACTGTAAGGTATGAACCTTAATGTATTTTTCTGTTCACATTAAATGTAGAAACTGCTGGCTTCCCTTGTTGACGTACAAGCAAATACTGATGACTCTGGAGTGTGTCGCTCGTGTAGGCTTTTTGGGAATTGTATCACGAACGGTTAGAATCGGGTTTTTTTTATTGTTTCGTTCAACCGTGATTTTATACACCGTGTTTCCAGAATGAGTCTATAGAATAACGACGTCGCAATGCTGCTTTACAACCTGACGTGACCTTGAGCCGTTAAAAAAATTTTACTAGGGAGACCTCTTGAGGACATAGTCATTATAGCCAAATACTTTGCTTCCCAGTACAGGACGCTCGGTAGACGTATCCGTTTTGAATTACAATTCAATCTGTCTCTCCACACATCTTATCCCAGAGTGCGCTAGTAAAAATGATTTTCAAGCTTCGCCTTGCTAGTTGAACAGTACGTCCGGTGTAGCAATATAAGATCATTGGTTCAGCTAAGTATATTTTATAAAATTGGTTTCTCGGCTTTTGCCAGTAAGAAAATAATTAAATCAATGAAGTGGTTACACTATGAAAACTCGGGAAGTTGTTACTTGAGCTTTATCGCGCCCAAAAATTTCCATACACCTTCTGAAACTGCTGATATCAGATAGTGATACACTTTAACAGGAGGCAATGCACGTTGTGTAAATTAACAGCGCTTAAACGTTGTTGCATTGGCATGCGTCCAGTGAAGTTCGTAACAGGGGGGGGGATAGTAATTCCGTGTCTCAACGTTGAATTTAAAATGTTCGGTAAACAGTCATGAAAGCTGTGATAATTTATTTTGCTTTACGGTTTTTTTTAATTCAATCTCCATACAAGTAGATCTTAAGCAGGCTTTCAAAATTGCTCACTTTACCGTGAATTACCTATACCTTTGTTTTGACTAGTATGCTATAAAAATGCAAGTTCCCAAATAAGATCTTGTGACATAGCCTACGTTATTTCTCACGCAACCAAAACAACATTTTTTGTGGTGTATGTAATACTTGGTCTACGTTATCGACCTGCTTGCTCACGCTGTGGTACACAGCTCTAATAAGGCGGGCATCTAAAGATGTTTGTATGTATTTTGTGTTTTCGTCGACCGTATCATGGAAAATGGCATGTCAGAATACGGAGGGAACGGGAAATTTTGCCCGTGTATTTTTTCAGTCCGTACAAAAGGGCTATTACAATGGGTGCTTCGTTCGTTTTTTATTTGCAGAATACATTAGCGTAAATAATGTCCAGGGGTGTGCAGTAAGTGGCCTGCGGGCTGGAGACGGATAGTGGACTAATTAGATGTGTTTGGTGGTAGAAGTTAATTGCGGCCGATATCTTGTCCTGACACATAAATTAAATCCTCAATAGCTCTGTAGGGGTGCGTGCGATATAAATGAAGGCACTGACTAGGGTTTCTACCTCGCCGTTCTTCATTTAAAAAGTGATTGAGTGTTCAGCATCGTGCTCGGAGCGTCTTTCACCCCAAGAGAAACTCGCCCCGTTACTCACCGCAAAGGAGGCTGAGTGGAGTGGACCACTGGTATTATGCACTCGTAGGTGACTGGACTGTACCCCAGCGATTTCTGGTTAGATGGGCACCAACGCCCATGTGTCGCCATACTTCATCAGGGGGCAAAGGAAAATGTGCTTGCCGGTGCCACCACAAGCTTACCAACTATCATTAATGTTCCATCGAAATTTTTTGTGCTGCTGCCAGAATTAATTAAACTAATGCTACGTCTCCAGTGTCTTGAGTTTTCCTGGGGGAAAAAAAAAGTAATTTGTACATTTTCTGGTATTGATTTCTTAGCAAAATGAAATTCGAGAAAAGAAAAAAAAATAGCGTAGAACTGTTTGCCAAGATTTTATGGGTATAACGGTTATAAATTGCCTGCGCTGCTTCTTGTCGAGAAACTGCGGAGAAAAGCCAGAACTTAATGCATTTTAAGGGCAAACCGTGTACTGCTTGTATGATGGAAATACGTTGGCTAGAGGACTGACAGGACATAGTCGAGGCGTACGAAATGCAGGTATCGGTACTTAAATAGTTCAATTAAGTCTTACTGAGAATCGTCTGAAGTACTCTCGAAACTCTTCTCAGAAGACGAATATAACGATTCACTAATTTATCATAAACATTTAGTATATGGTGGTTGTAAAATTTCATTATTTATTTCATGAATTGCAATGCTTGCGACGTCTTTGTGTTGTCTTTGTGTTTGTAAAATATTTTAGATTTAAATCTGCGAGGGGATGTAAGCACACGGTGGACATATAGTGGATTTTGATTGTTGTTTCGTTGAGTATATAGTCATTGTTTCCATATTACCTTTCACTTGAGATGGTACGAACGAGTTGGTGGCTATGTCCCGTGGCACGAGTAAAAATTTCCAATCTTTAAAATACCAATATCTGCATCTGTACGTACACAACATGTTTACTTATATTTCGCCTTTGCAAAAACTAATTCCTGCTAGTAACTGGATACGTTTTACCGTAAACGCTGACTGGTTTTACTATAGTAATGCTGCCGGCGAAGTATGAAAAGTAGTTCGATGTATTTCTTGTGTTATTAAGAATTAATGTTTATGTTGGAGGTCATTAATATTATTATCTTTCTATTATAAATCTTAGATTAAGATTTGGCGTTACGGTAATTCTTTATAAAATTAAGTGAGCCGACTGACTTGACTGACTAAACGCACAGGCCAAACCGCTCGATGCAAGGATATGAAAATTAAGGGTTGGCTTCCTCTTTGGGTACAGGCACCCACTATTAAAGCATTATTCTAAATTCTACCGCTAAGAGAGTGAAAAAGTGTAACATGTGTTTTCAAGGACTCTTCAATAAGCCCAGTAACTCGACGAGATATCGTTGCGCTCATAGCTTTAAGAGGTTGCCTAAACAAATACCTAACAACTAATTTCAGCATTTTTAAAAATCCAACCCATAAGAAGTTAACTGTTGCACAGCAACACAATCTTTGTGTTGCAACATTTAATTGGCGCCTTAAAAAAAACCTTTGATAAAGGAAAATAGTAGTCGTTTGTTGTAGTCGGTACACATGGGCGAAGCCGCGGGCAGAAAGTTAGTAGTAATATATTTATATATCTGGACAGTTCCACGGTGTGATTTCATCGACTCCTACTGGTCATAAGGCCCGAGACATATACTTGAAGGACAATTTTTTTTTTCAAGGTTTCCAAAACTTTAGTTAACAAAAGAAAAGCTATTGAGTACGCGCTGGCACCGACTGTCAGAATAGTACCAGACTAAATATAGAAGGTGGTCGCGGTAGTGGGCGGTAGTTAACTTCTGTGCAGGGCTCATTCCCTTCCTCGTGGATTATTGACTGCTTTCGGCGGACACGCTACCCCTTCCCACCCTATTTACTTCCTTCCACTCGCCGGGGGCGCTTTAATTTTAGGGCAGCTCCGCATCGTTCTGCATCTGTCGAAAGGAAGATAAACATTACTGTTTCCTCCAGAGATGCGAAGCAGCGATACGAGCGCCGTTGTGGTGGCAGAGTTGTAACAGTGTTTGCGTTGCCAGAGCGTATATGTAGGGTATCCCAGACGTAAGAAAATGGAGCGTGATTTAAAGTGTGTATGGGTTAGGCTAGCACGTTGTACAATGTAATAACGTGGCAGTATTGAGAAAAGGCCCACGAATGGGCTTCACTGAAATGAAACAGTATAGGCGTGTGTGGGGAGTGTAGGATAAAAGGTTCTTTTTAAATACCCCACGATTAGTAGACACTGCAATGAATATAATATGTGGTATGTGATTCCAGTGAGTAGAATGAACACATTGACAATATATAAATCATAATAAACACCATAATCATAATTAAAAAAATACTACTGAGCAAACTACCAACCAAGAAAGTAGTTCAATCATTGAGGAGCGTTTAAATATTACAATTGAAATTTTTGTGAAGAAACATAAACAATCATTGTTTAGATATAAGAATACATGCAGATCAAATTTAATTGTACGCCCAACTCAGAATATAATTATAATTACAGTTGACATTTGGCAGTTTAAGGTAGTTCTTTCACACTATCTCACTTGGTTCTACTCCATTAATCAGTCAATACTTTTTCTTGCCTCGGCTTAGCTGATTTATAAAATATTTAGGTATATGCATTAGATCTCTACTTGTAAGAAAGTAAGGACAAATTTTACAAGGAAGGTTATACAGAAAGGGTTATGCAGAATTCTTGAGGACTATATTAGAGAAATAATATTACATCGAGCTGCTGCCATCTGCAACATATTTCAGTCTGTACTTATCTGTAACTAATTATTCTGG
Organism: Clitarchus hookeri; assembly: GCA_002778355.1. Taxonomy (NCBI): domain Eukaryota; kingdom Metazoa; phylum Arthropoda; class Insecta; order Phasmatodea; family Phasmatidae; genus Clitarchus; species Clitarchus hookeri. Next base: position 299,885 of record NQII01000918.1, on the reverse strand, counting down.
AGCAAGAAGTTTTAGTAGCTCATGATAGCAATTTAATTGCTATCCGACAGGACATGCAGCAATTCAGAGAGCCCTTTTCTGCTAATTGATTAGCCGGGAATTCTTCTCTTGACTAATTATTGACTAATGTCTACTTTTAAATATACAGTATTTCTTTTAACAATTTGTTTAACACTGCTATCTTAAAATGCTGCATTAAAACATTAAGTTATTTAACAATTCTGGAAATATTTAAATCTGTGGTCATTCTCAACTCTAATACTGCAATTAAAGACGTAAACAATAAAATAAACAAACATAGTGAGAACTTTGTAATCTTAGAATAAGATGAAAAATGATACATGTATGCTCTTAGAGTTAGTAACCGAGATCTTAATATGCCTTTTCATAACACTTTTCGTCTTTATTCACATGCTAGTAAAATGTTACGCAGGTACATTAATATAAAACAGCTAGATTGTGACGTGTGCGGGAGTAGAGGTGTTAACAGGTCAGAAGAACCGTGTATTACGTAAAATCATTCCTGCCAGCGCACGTAGGCCTACTTGTTTCTATCTTGCCCCTAGTTACCTTTTCTTCTATTATTTTATAAAATAAAAATATGCGTGGATAAACCACCGGGGGGAGGAGGGGGGGTGCTCTCTATGCCTCCCTGGGTCGTATTTTTATTTATCGGAATTATACATGTGCATTTAATTCGTGCTCACGCTAATTTAACAATATTAAATAATTTTATACACCGTAGGAAATTATTTGTAAAATGTCCACTTCAGTGTATATGAGTGGTTAAGTTCTTATACATTCACGGTATATTTCCATGCAATATACATGTTAAAAACTTCCAATACAGTTTAAGAAGTTTACTAGAAAACAATTACAATGGAACTTGCAATTCGCTTGAGAGGGTTCGAAATAATGTTCTATACGATGCGTTATTATTTCTGTCGGTATGCCGCAAAATTGGTACACATTTTGAATTTTGAATAAAGCCTGTTGGTCATGCGATAGAATACCTGCCTCGAATTTCAGAGGTTGTGTTTTCAATTCTACCGACTGGACGGAAAATGTTTTGTGCTCCAAATAATTTTTCAAATTTATTTTTCCCACCTAGACGAATCGGGTTTAATTCCCGGCGGGGCCGCTCCAGGATATTCGCATATGGGAATCGTACTGGACGATGCCGCTGGTCGGCGGATTTTCTCAGGGGTTTCCCATTTCCACTGAATTTGCATTCCGACAGTGTTAAATACTCACCTCAATTCACCCTTATTGGCTCTCAAAACCTCGATGTTAAGAGCCGCCCAAATTTCTTCACTCACTCAAATTTATTTTCAGGCAATTGCCAGTGTAATTTTTTTATCTGGACTGACCCAGTCCTTGCCCCTTGATAGAGATTCTGATTATCCCCGCTGTATAAAAGCAAATAAATATTATTTTCATTCTTTTGAAGTCCGTTACATGAACATGTACCACACACATCGATCGACCTAGCCGGTTTTCCGTCACATGTTTTGTTGCAGACAACACATTCTCGTTAACCGATGCCGATGCAGAATCAATTTGATTCATTTTAGGAAGTGGCAGTACAGGAAAATTCTAAACTTTTCTGTAGCTGGAGCTGTTTTTCGCTGAAACACGTTTCTTTAGAACAATTCAAGACTGTAGTGGAACTTGTAACTAACGTACATTTTAAAATGTACAATACAGATTTGCACTGTTTTGCATAGTAACTTCCAAGTATATATGGATCGCAGTAAGTGACTTTAAACTGTGTGTGTATGTATGATTGAAACGCTTGTAAGGCACAATACCGGGTAGACTATCATCAGTTTTCGGTTACCACCAACCAGTCATATACTGTCTCTGTATTTTGGTGAAAACTGTGAAAATTTACTATAATGGTCAGTGTGCAGATTAAGAAAACTTATATATAATACTAGCTTCTCCCCGCGACTTTGTCACCGTGGAATTTGTTTTAGTTAAAATATTTTTGAAATAGTAGGTATGTATTTAAAATAGAACACAAATTTAAAAATGCATTGTGGAATAAAATGCAAGTCCAAAAATAAGAGTATGGTGGCTGTTAAATTTGTTCACGCATACCCATTGCCATTTCTTGTGTACCAAACATCAAACGAAAGCGGGACCGAAATAGGCAAGCTCAGAGTTAATAGGATCATCTAAACTTTGAACCCCCATTTCACCTCTTTAGGGGTTGTATTTCCAAAAATTTGTCATCAGTGGCTGCCTAAGTTATATAATGAACGTTTCCTTCAAATTTCATGTTTATAGGATCAGTGGTTGAGGCTGGGCGTTGATATGTCAGTCAATCAGTCAGTTTATTCTAATGTAATTTTATTGTTAAAATTCTTTGTGGTGGTAGTGAAATACTGTAATGTTCGAGTCAGAAGTGCAGTAATTCAAGCAGCATTGTAGGTGGCGCACGAGGCTGCCGTGTAGCGCGGGCAGCCACACATCCTGAGTGGTTGCGAAGCGTGGCTGGTAGTAGTTTCGCGGCGGTACTGGCTGCTCTGTGGGCGGTTGGCGAGTCCTTGAGAGGATGCGTGACTCACTCCCGGGATGGACAAGGCGCTCCCTACACGGCGCCGACCACCGTGCACCGCGCTTGCCTTGGCGCACCTCGAAATGTGTTCCGAAACTTACTTACAGCAACCGAGGTTACTGACCGCCTTCTCGAGATAACACATTTTACACTCCGTGCTGGTTGACGAATTTCGGAACCTGAACACTGTCTGCAAATCAACTTGTATTCCAATACATCTGCCGAGTGCCGTGAACTCTCACGGACCCCTTCCAAAGTGCGTCGAAATCTTGACGCCAGTGTGTTGACACCTAGGGTGTGTGTGCACTTCAGACGCGGATCTAGACCATCAGTTTAGTGATGGGGGGTGGGGGCATTGTGTTATCATAATTTTAGGAAACAGTATTAAATTACTTTAATAAAATCAGTATTTTATATAATATTATTTCATTTTATTTTTGAAACGTAAACAGGACAGTTTCATGTCAGCGTGAGGCTTTTTTTTTTAGAGCATAGGGGGGAGGGGGTCCCTTGTCACTTCCACTTCCACTCCCCACTCTGGATCCGCTCCTGATGCACCCTCGAGAGCGAGAGCATGAGTAATATCCCGATATCGTATTCCGCATTTCACGTTATTCAGCTTTACATAACTAAAATAATTTCTTCCCGCCATTTACTCAGCACTGTTGTTTGTAAACTAACCGTGGTTGACGAGGAAGGCTGTTTTTAATAGTGGGTAATTAGGTTTCCTGCGCAACTATTTTTACATATAAATGACATGGTTCAACGATTTACAAAGAGTGCGCAGCTGATATTGACGGTGTTAGAAATAACGCTGTTATTTTACATGCTTAAACTTTTGTTTTGTAATTAAATAAAAATAGTAGATATGTATTTGAAACGGAAAATATGCAAGATCTGTGTGTTAAAAAACATATGTAAACATCTACTGAAAGTTGTGATAAGCGTAGCATATACAAATAGAGCAGCGTTTTACGGAAACGGAATAAATATTGGACATACGTGCGATGTGAAAACAGTACTCGGCGCGAGAGATGTTGACCTTAGCCACCCGCTCNCGAGGAGCGGGGAGAGGGGAGAATGTGAAGGGGGAATGGAGGGCACTTGCGTCTAGTGAAATGAGCTGAATGAAACGTTTAATTGCCTCTGAAAACGGTCCATTTAACACGGCACAAAAAAAAAACCTCTACAGCTGGTCGGGAACATTTTAGTTCTGGCTGTGAGAAGATGGCCGGGGGAATGGCTCTCCAGTGTAGGAATTTAATAGTTTCCACTGTCCCCTTGGATTGTAAATTACACCTATTCCGCCCGCCCCCCTTTCTCCCATCTTGCTACTGAGTGACCATGGAAGTAGTAGTAGTATCGTGTTGCAGTGGCAACCGCCCCCCCCCCAACCTTTGTATCATTACGAAGTACAGCCATTTCGTTCCCGCATTCAAATTATTTGCGAACAATGACCAGGGAGGTAAATATGCATAGGCTCTGAAAGAAAGCTTTTCGGCGAAGGTGTACAGTAGTTTATTTGTAAATGGAATTATTGTGTTGTAATTCACGAATGTAATTAAAGGACGATGTTATTTCTCCGGAGTTCGAAAGGGGTCCTTTTATCGTCTAGTTATTGTTATTTGACCTTAGTCTACCTGCCTTTGTTCGGGCAACTGTGAGACAGTAATAAAATTCGACACTGGTGGCCCATTTTTTTGCGACTTTGTAAAAGGGGCAGGGACAAAGTCACACAAAAGCAGCTTCTAGTGGGAGGTCAGAAAAAAAAACACNTTTGCGACTTTGTAAAAGGGGCAGGGACAAAGTCACACAAAAGCAGCTTCTAGTGGGAGGTCAGAAAAAAAAACACAGATTCTCTGTATACATCAAAGATTAAGGATGGAGGAATTTACAAATAAAGACAAACCTGGTAACTTTACTATGAGATTTCAAACAGCGAAAAACTCGTACATCTACTACTTATTTTATGCAAATTTATCATGAGATATGTGTTAAATAGCATTCTTGTCTAAATTATTAATAACAGTTTTGTTTCAAAAAGCATATAATTGGCTTCGAAAACCAAAGTTTTTTTGTCTCTCCTGTAAAACTCCAGTTTTTAGAGTACGAGGTTTTCTCTAGAGGTATTAGGTAGTAAAAACGCTCGATGATGGCGATGCGACTGTGTGGTTACATACAGTGACTCACATTAATATTCGGCCACAGATGATTATCGCAGTTGTATGACCTTATGTTAAATTAGAAATGAAGATAAACATAAAACATATTGCACAATCATTCTTGTGTGCTTTAAATGAAATGCAATAGTAGTCAATAACTGAAATGAGCCGTGTACGTTAATGAAACACAATATTTGTCCTCGCGTGCTTCATAAATATGCCACTTTAATATTCGGCCAGTTGTGGTGGACACTTGGCACAGGCATGATGCACATTGCGTTAGTAACGCGTTTCATTCCCTGCAAGCTCTCTGCGCTGAGAGGTTCTATTGGGTAGCTCTGTTGACTGCGTCAGTCAGGAAAATGGGACGTAGGGCAGGAATACAACGTTTGAACAGCGGCAACTAGTCATTTTTCATCATGCAAAGAAGAAATCTCAACGAGAAATTACGGAGCACTTAAATCTGCCGAGGTCCGCTGTTGAAGACGTCATAAGAAGGTTTGAGAAGGAAGACAATAGATTCGGTACTTCAAAAACGACAGCCAAAGAAACTAAGCGAGAGAGAAGAACGTCTAGTAATCAGGAAAATAAAGAAAGGTCCGAACATTAGTGCTTGCAAACTTACAACAGAGGTACTCAATGGATGCGGAAAGAACGTCCATTCAGAAACCATACGACGAGTTATCAGAAGAGCAGGATATAATAGCAGGGTATCTAGAAAGAAGCCTTTCATTAATGGGACAAATAGAAGTAAAGACTTAAGTTCGCTAAAGACTACGCTGACAAAGATGAAAATTGGTGGAATGATGTTATTTTTGCTGATGAGACGAAATTGAATGTGTTTGGTACAGATGGCAGGGTAACAGTATGGTGCAAGCCAAATGAGTAGCTAAAACCTGGGAACATACAACCTACTGTGAAACACAGTGGAGGTAGTATTATGATCTGGGGCTGTATATCTTCAGCAGGTGTTTGAGAGGCAGTACGTGTCGATAGAACAATGACAAAGGAAGACTATCTCAACATTCTGGAAGCAAACCTACACAAGAGGGATGATAATCTGGGCATTAGGAACAAGTTCTACCAAGNAGGGATGATAATCTGGGCATTAGGAACAAGTTCTACCAAGATAATGACCCAAAATACAAGCGTACATTGTCAAGAGCTGGCTTTTGTATACCTGTCCCAAAGTCATTAAAACACTTCCTCAATCACTCGACCTGAATCCCATAGAAAATATGTGGGATGAATCCAAAAGAAGACTGCGCACTACAACAATTAGGTCCACAAAAGAATTAGAGAAAATGTTCAAGGAATGATGGAGCAAGATTGGCTCCGAATGTACCAGGAATATAATTGCTTATATGCCACAACACCTGCGAGAAGTAATTAAACAGAATGGCCATGCTACCAGGTACTAAAAGACTGTGTTTAGTTTTCAAATAAGATAATATTTGTGTTTGAATGATGATGGCCGAATATTAAAGTAATGTACTTATGCAGCATGGGATGACAAAACCATATTGTTTGTTAAGTTGCATTGCTCATTTCCGTTATTGGCTACCGCTATGTTTCATTTAATGCACACAAGAATGATTGTGCATTATGATTTATGTTTATCTTCATTACTAATGTAACATAAGGCCATGAAACTGCGATTATCATATGTGACCTAATATTAATGTGAGCCACTGTACGTGGCCGGGAATGAAGATGGCAAGTGCTACTTGGTGAGGTTTTGCATATGAGTGCATGGTCCGTTTTAACAGACATAAGGATTCTTTGGGACGGTGAATTATAAAATTATCTAGGCTTATTCAATGCGTGAAGACTAGAAAATGATTTTTCATAAATTGAACTTCTAACACAGCAACGGGTTTCCTTACTTGCGTACTGACATGAAAATATTATATATCCAAATGGAGCATTTGAGACTAAGTACATCTACAGCAAGATAATTTGTTTGCAAACAGGTAAGATGTCGATGCGTCCTCGTGGGAGTTTTACTTAGTATTTGGGACTGCCGTATCTCTTAATATGCATTTGTGATGAGCGAAACTTCCTCGCGTATGACGTTGCAGTATGCGGCAGTAAACTTGCGATAGAGGTCATTATCCAGCCTTTTGTCTACATGAAACGTGTGCGCTAGCCAAGCGAATAGGAAATCTCACGTACACTAGCCAATTGAGGAAAAAGATAGTTAGTTTTCAGAACACTGCATAGCATATCCTATCAGCGACAGAGTACGCTTACGTATGTCAGCGTAGATCCCAGTGTGACAGGAAGTGTTTTATAAATCCACTAGAAATAGAATCATAAAAAAAGGATGGAATAATTAAAAAAACAAAACTGGGCACTTGCATTCTGAATCATAGACAGTATGTGAAAAACTTACCGCATGCAAACCCCTGGAATTTCCGTGAACTCAAGTTCCAGACGGGGCCGCGGGACGATGCCGCTGGTCGGCAGGTTTTCTCGAGAAACTCCCGTTTCCCCTGCCCTCACATTTTGGCGTCGCATCATACTCACCTCGTTTCACCCTCATCGGATCTCAAGACCTCGATGTTAAGAGCTGCCCAAATCTCTCCACTCCATTCTCAAGTTCCAGTTCTAATCAAGACTAACCCCCATCTGCAAACCCTAACCATCGCTCCTCTAGAAACCTAACGCACTCTTGTATGCGTAACATATAATGCGGAGTTTGTTTGTCCGCCAGTTTGTTCCCGGTGGCCGTGATCGCGAGGGCGTCACGCCTTCAGGCATTTGTAAGCAAAATCACGCGACATAGAGTACTGTTTTTCTTGTTCATCTCTCATTCTATCACCACCCGAATTGTCATACGTTTCCAGGAGGTGACCTTGCCCCATACCGGAACTACGGCAAAAGTGGACCAAGGTACGGTAGTTATAGGAAAAGCGCGTACCGNTGAATAAGGGTTATTTGGCCACTTATGAAAGCCCTGCTTTGTGTCTTCGTTGTGCCCTCGCGTTTCCACATCTTATAATTAACTTTACAATGTTGGTTAGGTTATTCGGCAAAATTGTTTGAAACATGTGAATATATTGTTATAACCGCTTTAACTGCAATGTATATATATGTCGATTTCACTGGTCACCGGTAAAAATAATTAATTTAATGTATAGAACTACCTTTTAATTTTCTATCTGTGTTCGTTGTGGTTGTTACCCGTAATTTTTCTTGTCCAGTTTGTTGACATTCGTTCGTTAGTTCACATTTATTTACTGCTAGCTTCTTCTATAAATCATATAGTGGAAATATATTTGGGCGGCTCATAAGAGCCGCCCAAATAGCCACATTCTGACGGCCAGTGAGTGGCAATTAATGTATTCAAAACAAACAACGTGCCATTTACAAAATCCTGTATCAGCTGATGCACGAATGAACAAGAGTTAATGTTACGTTGGCTATTCTGAGTGCACTGCCGTTGCACACTAGACAAGCTGAAAATACGCGATAACAAAGAGTTCCTTGATTAATTAATANGCGATAACAAAGAGTTCCTTGATTAATTAATACATTTTATTTTACGTGGTCATAAAACAGCAGTTTTTAGTTTTAGAAACTAAACTTCGCGATAAAATAGTAATGTAGGCTATAGGTGTTCAAAATGAATAGAAATGAAACTCAATCTCGAAAAACCTTTTTCACGTCGTATACCGCCCTCTCCAACCCCGCTTTTCTTACGTGCTTGATATTAATTCCAAAAGCATACAGAAATATTGCATAATATAGTTGAATAATTTTCTCTAATAATTTTACGAAGTATATTTGAAATACTTTTCGTACCCAGCCAGTTTTAGAACAACAGTCTACTTTACACAGACGCTATCGTTGAAAAATCTGTTTTGCGCGCTACCTAGTGATTCATTTGCGAAGTATACGCCATATTGTTCTCCGAAAACCCGCACCTTGTTTCCGGAGAAGTGGGACGCCGCACTAGCACCCCATACCTGTAATGTGTGTTGCACTCACGTCCTCCCGCTGCTCCCCTCTACATGTTCCTGCCCTTCCAGTTACATTACGTTTACGAACGACCGTACAAACGCACACCAAACTTCGTATCGAGAACTCTTTCGCCGCCTGCCGCGCACGCTAGCAGTTTATCAATTGCCGCAAGAGGCAGCACCTCCTAGACGCGCTTACTCGCCGGACCAGTTATGTGGCCGATAAGCTGATGGCGGAAGGATACGTAGTCAGATGTAAACAGTGGCGCTACTTTCGCCGAGCTGTCAAAAAGTGGCCTTCTTAAATGGTACGGACCATAACAGCGCGGTCTTGAGAGCCGATGAGGGTGAAGCGAGGCGAGTATGGAGCGGCGCCGGAATGAATGGGCAGGGGAAACGAGAGATCTCCGAGGAAACCCACCGACCAGCGACATCGTCCGACGCAATTCCCACATGCAACAATCCGGGTGTAACCTGGTTCGCCTTGGTAAGATGCGAGTAATCTGACCACTACACCACCATGGCCTCTATAGTTCATAGATTTTTTCTTTTACTACCTGGGATTTGTATTTTGTTGAGTTTTTTTGTTTTTGTTTTGTTCTTAGGCTTATTTTTCGGCAAATAACACAGTCCATTTAAATACAGAAATCTTGTATTACCCAAAGATCCCTTTTTAAATTCGTTCGCGTTGAAATGTATGTAGTCACGGAATGAGATTTTGTCAAAATTGTACTTATAAAGCATTTATTTTAACCCTGAAAAGGCGAAGTGCATTTCGTCATGGATTATATTACGATCTTGGAACGGCCAGTAGAATAAACACTTTTGTCTCGTACAGCGAAAAATTACCGCAGGGAAGCAAATAATTTAAAAATAATCAGTGGCAGTAGTTATAAAATGTTCCTTCAGGGACATCTGGCATCTTGGCGGGGACAAGGGTGCAAACCGGTGGCCATCTTGGATGATGTTCCACGGTAATTTTTTTTTCATCTTTTCCTTTGAAATTTCTCCTTTCTCCCTCAAAAACGGCAAAAATCGCCAGAATTTGCCTCAAAATTTCCCGAATTTCCTTAAAAACTGGTAAATGTTTTCACAAAAATGTGATTTGAACAATGTGGCTGACTTTTGCGCAATTTCCGCCGATGACCCCACAATGTGGCTAGTGACTTTTTTTTTGGGTGAGGGGTTACCCTGACATTCACGCTCTTATTCCATGCCAGCACCATCCATCTTGCCAGAAGAATGTTCGAGTTCATTGCCCCGTCATGCAACTTCTCTCATCATACTCTGTCATTCCACTTTGGTTTTCTCATATTCCTTCTGGTCTCCTTTCTCCTGGTGGGGACGAGTCTCATGTTCTGTCATTCCACCTGCGCGACACGGACCGAGGCCTGCCAACACACGCTAGTCCAACACCGTGCGCGCGCCAAGTACGTCCTAAGCCAATCTATAAGCATAGTTGACTGTCATTTCCGAACTGCTTAAGATACAGCCACCAAATTCACAACATAAACATCACCTCCGAACACGAAAAGGACCGCTGGGTTAAGTATGCCCTAAGCCTACTTATAAGTATAGTTGACTGTAATTTCCGAACTGTTTAAGATACAGCCACCAAATTCATAACATAGACATCACCTCCGAACACGAAAAGCGCAGCATGGTCAAATATGCCCTAATCCTACTTATAAGCACATAGTTGGGTGTAATTTCCGAACCGTTGAAGATATAGTCACCAAATTCGTAACATAGGCATCATCCCCGACATCGAAAGGGCTGCAGGGCATATATGCCCTAAGCATGTATATAGGTATAGTTGACTGTCATTTCCGAACCATTTAAGATACAACCACTAAATTCATAACATAGTTATCACCCCGATGACGAAAAGGACTGCAGGGTCAAGTACACCTTTTGCCTTCGTATAATCATCATTGGCTGCCATTTCCCACCCACAGGAACTATAGTCACCAAATTCATGTCATAGCCATCACCTCCGATGACAAACAGGGTGGTAGGGACAAGTGCACCTTAAACCATCTTATAAGCATAGTTGCCTGACGTTTCCCACCCACCGAAACTACGACCACCAAATTCATATCACAGTCATCACTTGTGATCGCAATCAAGGGACTAGGACAAGTAAGCCTTAAGCCCTGATACAAGCATAGTTGGTCAGCATATCCAAACCTTTGAAGTTCGGGAACATGTAACAACCTTCCACGCATGTAAATAAAATAAAGGTATACATATAGGGGCATCGCAAAGTCACCATTGCATGTACGAGTGTAGGGTCTGAAATAGCACACACATACGCATCGACCTGCACGCACTCGTCAATCACCCACCACCGCCCTTGTCGTCTGCTACCGCAGATGTCTACCAACCCGGATCCTCCTTAGCGACAGCTAGCCTCTCTTCGCCCGCTGGCATCCAGGCTGTATATATAAATTAGAAAATATATACGTAAATAAACGTTAGCATGGGTAACATAAAACAAACAACCATATGCGAAAAAAATCAAAATATATACAAATATGCTGCGTGCATGATGTACATAGTCGTGGGTAATGGTAAAATACATATATAGTAATATAAACGAACACCATCAGTCCAACACAAGAGCCGGCGGCCCGAGTCATCGTTAGCACGGCTAACCCTTAACAACCAGCCATATATTGGAAAAATGAAGGGGGTATACAGTTTCACCGATAACAAGACATGCGCAGTCGCAGGTAACATTAAAACACGTACGCGTTAATATAAATAAAAAAACCACCAGTCTAATGCGAGGGTTGAGGAAACTGAGTGTATAATATATGAAACACTCCTGTTTATGAAAAATCAGTCACGTAACAAACGATAAAGGACCAGTATATACGCAAGTACATCACGAGCATGGTGTCAGAACGAGTCACAACATATATAAAAAATATCTCAATGGAGCCACATGCGCATAATAGCGATATCAGTGTTGCTATCACGCCAACATGAGAAAGAACGAATGATCACAAGGACCAACCCCTTGAGCACAATGCGTCAAGTACGATACATATTACGCGACTTGTACAGACTGTGTTCCTTTGCTTGACGCAAAACAACATACATTTAAACCCTTAGTAGCGCAAGAGAGACGTCGCTGCTACACGCCGATGCAAACAGGTATAAAAATAATTATAAAAGCAAATGGTTGTAAGCAATTAATAACCACTGTACATTGCGCAAACATCGAGCGCTTTTCGTTATATTAGTCGAAAAATTACCATTGTAAAGTGCGGAAATAATAAAGATGAAAATACTGCTACACACTGATGCGGCAGATATAAAAATAAAATTTAAAAGAAAACCGTTATAAGCACTTACCAACCAGGGCAATCACATATTACACAAGCGTCGCTTGCTGTATGCTGTGTGTTAAACAATGCTAGACAAGACCAGGCCGTCCTGGATAGTAAAACAGAATAGCAAACGACTTCCTTACGAACCGATTGAAACGAAACCATCACATTGAGAGTACAGCCAACACTCACAACACTAGCAGCAGAACGCGTCCGACCTGATCGACGTTGTGCTATCAACTAATTTCTTGGGAATCTGTAAGGCAGCCCAGATGGTCGGCCGGAGGCGCGAGCACCGTGCAGGTCTCGGCAAGTCGAAGGGATGGTTCAGTACACTAGCCGAGAGAGAGAGAGAGAGAGAGAGAGAGACACACACCTCATGCTCCAGTGTGTCAGACCAGCAGTCACACAAGAACTTCACTTTACAAGAAGAATTCAGTTATAAATACAAGATAACAATTTATCTCGTTTTAAATACTCTATATACGTGTCATTTATAGTGCTAGAACTGCAAGCACATTACGAAACGAATTACCTTGAATTTCTCGCCATTAAGTTTTTATTAATATAGAAATATCATTAAATATACGAACTTTGTAATGACGATTAAGGAGGTATCGTAACACACACGCGCGCACACACACGCGCGCACACACACGCGCGCACACACATACATACATACGTTTCAACTATGTAGATACTCTGCTTTTAGAAGACTCAAAACATAAAGAGAAGAGGTTTACCTTAACTGAAAAAAAAATACTGGTGTTGCTGTTTCATACACAGAAGACCTGGAGGCTGCGAGTGCATATCGTAGCTATCGATGTGAATTCAACAGAAGCAGAGGCCACAATGTCCGTCCTGCCTTTCCTTGCATGGTGTACATTACCAACCAAGAAAGCAACTCGTCACTTACAAGTATTGTAATTACACCACCCTTGACAAAACATACTTACTTTTTACGTATGCTATTGAAATTTTATAGGAAATATCTCGTGTACCCTGACGGCGCAGGTTCAGTCTCCTAGAATGTCCAATCAAGTCACAGGTAAAAAATACAACATTATACGCAATTAAAAACCAATTTTTTATGTTATATATTTGTATATTTAAGTATCGAGCACATATGCAACAATCGCATCGAACTATATCTCCAACAAGGTCGTACTCAATGTATGTTCATCTCAAATACTTCAGCCTGCCAGACATTTATAAGTAGGTAACAATCAGGTCACACTGTGACAAACCGAGACGGGCAACACGAACCGTCATTCAGTGATAATCATATACAAGCATGCATCGTGTAAAACAAAAATTAAAATGTTTCCCGCTTCGTCGTTGAGCGTGGTGGATAGCAGATCGTTACGTCTACATTCATCTACCGCGATCGCGTACGCTGTTACGATATGAAGACGGAATCATTGGTTGAAGACTTACCATCTGTAACACTGTCTGCATCGGCAATAACAAGGGACTCTGGAGATTCGCTCCTTACATCACGACAACGTGAATGTAGTCATTGTATGTTCGCCCGCAGTGATAGTCTGAATATACATTACAAGAAGTGCAAAGACAAATGTTGTTTGTTCATCGGGAAGTGAGTGGAAGTATGGCAACAAGGCATTTACTCACAGTCTACCAGACATTAACAAACATGCAGCAGCAGGTACATTTCTAAGACAATAGGAATCTAAAAAAAATAAACAAATTTTAATTTTGTATTCATTTATATTTTTAACCAAATCACACACACATAATATGTAATTCAATAAAGCCTCTAGCTCTGAGTTCGTCAATAGTCGAATTTATCTTTTCGATGACAGAAAGATATCCACTTCTCTGCAATGGAACCAACACCTACATGCCGTCTTTCAACCAAGCCATTGGCGTCTTTAGAAAATAAGTAGCTAGACTTCACATCACACTTCGCAGAAGGTTCACGATTAATGTCTGCTTCTATGTTCTTCTGTAATGAGTAGTTTGTTGTTAGAATCTGCGTTTCTTCTGTTCCAACTTCAAGTAGCCCTTATCTTCAGCAACACGTTTACGTTTTTGCTTTGCAGATGTCGGCACTCGGTAGAATATGCTAATTTCACATCATCGCCAGCAGTTGGAGGTCACACTTTCGTTCTCGATGTCCTGAATAGTTGTATCATCTTAATTTTTCACTTTACATGTTAACGGGACATGTTTGTTGTTCACAACTTCTGACGATCTGTATGGCTCGTAAGACCATGGCTTCGTCTTCGATGATGCCGAAGACGACATGCCTCCGTCTTCAGTCGCCATGGTCTTAAGATTCCATCCATATTACATGAAGGTGATTCCTAGCAGAGTGTTCAGTTTTTTAGGTTTGTTCTGATGACTGTAAGGAATTACAGCAATTTTCTGAAGAACGTACTATTTACCGATGAAGCGATTTTCACAAGCCACGGGCGCATAAATATACGACGTATGCACTACTGGGCGATGGAGAATCCGCGTTGGGTCCGGCACGTGGAGCACCAGCGACAGTGGAAAGTAAATGTGTAGTGGAATCGTTGGAGACTACGTCATAGGACCATACTTCATTAAAGGGACAATGACCAGCTCTACGTAAGCCCATTTCCTCAGAGAGACCTTGCCGGTACTTCTGGAATACATACCGATCCAAATACGTCGTGATATGTGTTTTCAGCATGATGGTTGTCCTGCGCATTTTGTTTTCCTACGACGCCGGAGACACGCAGGAACGCATTGTGGCAGCTTGCAGAGGCATTACGCCAGAAAAATTTCAGGCCCCTCGTCGCTCGTTACATGTGCGTTTGCAGATGTGTATTGCTGTCGATGTTAAACATATCGAGCACATGCTGTGAAAAGAACTAATGTGAAGCGTTTCAACCATAACTGTGCTCTTTTGTACAATGCATGCGAATGCGATTTAATTTCTCCTTAGGTTTGTTTGTCCTTTTTTTGTTGTTGTGCATCTGTACGCACTCGTTACTCAGTACAGTTAATGACTAGGAAACATATCTCCTGAATTACGTTGGTATCTGAATAAAATGTGATGTATTGATATCAGACTTGCACTCACATTGCCCGTCTTCCCTCCACTGCGGTACTCTCCTTTGTCTAATATCGCATTCCGTGCCCCTTGCCACATTAAGGTAAGCGCTACACTGCTATAAGGAAGCGGCCCCGCCATGAGTCACGGCGCGTGTTGCTTGCTTACAGCTGTGAGTACAGGTCCATGCTACCGGCCCACGTAACTTAATCATATTTGCACATTCTTTCTTGGCATTTCTGCGTTACTTTCCATTGCATATGCTATACCGCTGAATTCCTCTTTGCACGTACGTTTAGTTGCCATTGAAATAAATGTATGTTATCCGGGGAAAAATCAGATGTGGTTTAATTATTTATGTCCATACACGTGTTTACGAATAGTGACTTTGCGGCAAATTGCTTGCCCCCGTACGTAATTTCATTTAGCGAAAACCTCATTTCGTGATCTGCAACCGTTCCGGAAATTTTGGGTGCGTCCACGNCCCCCCACACACACAAACACACACATATATATATATATACACACACACACATACGGCTTGCTTAATTTCAACGTCTTTCGTAAATACGCGAGACATTTCACTGCATGGCGTCATGAGCACTACAGTGCCCGATGTGAGCAACTCCGGCGATGAATGCGTGTGTTGCGCAACACGTCGAGGATCGTGGACCCGTCGTCTGGGCGGCTTTTAACGGCGTCATCGTGGCAACGTGCTCGTTAATACTCCGAGTCGTAACTGCGATCCGGTTAGCGCCCGCCAGCCGAGAACCTGTCTCCTGTGACGTAACTGCCGCCCGTAGCCGGTCCAGTGACAGCCAGCCAGCCGGCAGCTGGCACGAGTGCTTGTGAGGTCCCGGCTTCGCACCTCTCACCCGCCCACGTGCAGTAGGAGCGACGCTCCCACGCGCGCCAAATGCCACGTCGTCTCTCGGCGCATCATCGTCGCAGCACTCGGCCAGGGAAGTTCGCGAGAAGACCCTGCATTGCTTGGTGCGATAACAATGATGATAGCGTGTTGCGTGCTGCACTTATAGTACATCTTCATACGAATTTTTAAAATTCCTTTGAACTTGCTTGATGAATCTGTTGGTTTAACGAAAGGAGGGAGTACACACATATGTATCTGATATGTATTGAACGTTTATTAGCTGCAGACCACGTACACTCTCAATAAATGGTGAATAGGTCCCGTTTTATTAAAAAGGAACTCACATGAATGTGTTCTCCAGAGACGAATTAAAGTGTAATTGCAGAACATCACATTCAGAAAACTGTTGGCTTCAGCACAAACAACACTGGCCAGTTTCCCAAGTGAACGGTGTAGACTCGAGCCTGTACTTTCTAGAGTTCCCCTTCCTTCAAATCACAGACCCTGTCTGCTTTGTGGCTTTCACAGATACGGGATGTTTGAATAGAGATAGCTCTGCAATTAAATTCACTATATACCAATGATGCAATCGCTGATCAACTTTGAAGCATTTCTTTTAGCGCTTGTTGTATAAAGTAATTATGATAATTGTAACCATACATCAGTTATCAAGAATGGATTGAAAAAAACCATCTTAGTGGGGCTGCAAAGTAATGTGCTAGCCAATCATACCCAAATTCTACGATATTGCCCATTTTAATTGGTCCGGGGGAAAAGAAGTAGCTGTGATGACTAAACTGTTCTTGTTCCTGTAATGTAAACAAGTGAGATTTTAATTCATTGCCATTCAACAATCCAGGAAGTTTCAATTTGCAGTAAATACAGGAAAAAAAGTGAAACTAGCAGTTTTTTTTTTCGGTTTACCATGTTTAAAACATACCGCAAAATACCAAGTAATATGTTTACTAGTGGGAGGGTCTTCTTACTCACCTCTTCCCCCCTTCTCACGCAAATCCATCATTCCATATAATTTCTTGCTCAGGTACCTCCACGAGGGATCTTGTGGCCAAAGCACAGGTGTGGCGGGTTTTCTGGATGTATTCCTGTTTCCTCTGCCAATTTAGCATGTAATAGCACTGCACCCATTAATCTCCCACTTTTTTCTGTAGTTGGTGTGACGTGTCCTTCCTGTGAAATAAAGAGGAGTGCGCACTTACCATGCGCTCCGTGGAAAACGCACTCATCATTGAGTCTCATGACATTACAAAATAATTTCTTGCACGCTTGCACGTCCATGGCCGAATCGTCTCTACACCATTTGTGTGTTTACCACCAATTTATTTAATCCTGAACTTGCCACATATTAATTTCCTAGTCTGACATGTACACTGAAGAGCCAAAAAAAAAAAAAAAACTGGTATAGGCGTGCATATGCAAATAACAGAGGCATGGAACCAATCAAAGAAACGCGATGCGGTCGGCAGCTAGATCGGTTACTGCTGCTACAATGGCAGGTTATCAAGATTTAAGTGAGTTTGAACGTGGTGTTATAGCGATAACATTTGGATGTTCGCGTACGACCATTTCACTAGTGTACTGTGGATATCGAGAATCCGGTAAAACATCACATCTTCGACATCGCTGCTGCCGGAAAAAGATCGTGAAAGAACGGGACAAACGACGACTAACAAGAATCATTAAACCATGACAGACGTGCAACCCTTTCTCAAATTGGCGCAGATTGTATTTGTGGACTGCCCTGCAGGATTCATGGTGTGAATTGCCTTCTGCATACCTTCAGACATTAGTAGAGTCCATGCCACGTCGTCTTGCGGCACTTCTGCCAGCTTGGAGAGGGGGCAACACGATATTAGGCAGGTGTACCAGCTTTTTTGGCTCTTGAGTGTACATAACACGCGTTAAGGGAACTGTAATTTTATTTTTTTCGCTAAAGAGCTGTAATTTTTTAATGACTTGTGTATCAAAGAAACTTTATTCTGCAAAGCATAATATTTATTAAAACTTTTAAATCATTTTTCTTACCCCNCCCCCCCCCCCCACACAATTGACACGTTTTTCAAAGAGAAGGGAGCTTCCTAAGTAATACATCCGAGATATGTCTCAAAGTAGATACTGGTCACGTGAGATAAGAATATTTTAGATTATAATGCGCGCGTTTAGAAAGAAAATAATACTTTTCATAAGGGCATTCATTGCCTACACAGTAAAAAATATATCTGTAGATCTTTTATTTTTAATTTTTTTTGTAAGGCGCGACAATTAATTCTAGTAGTAGACTTTTAGAACTATTCCCACACCCATCCCGCCATAAGGTACATAATTTGCTGGATCAAACTTTTGCATATATTAATTAATGTAATATTATTTGTTGTAAGATTTCGGCTGCTCGTTAGGGCGGCTATTATAAATACAGATTAGGCTCCTTTAATGCATTTGCGATTACAAGTTAATTTTTAATTTAGCGATAAAATCGGGATTTTTTGGTAGTTGCTTGGTACTAAAGGTGACATGCAGATTCAGTTCAGAACAAGTTGAAAACCCTCTTTAGTTTTTCTTTTCTTCCCCCTTCCCTCCCCTTACGCGATTCTATATGAGTCCTTGCAATTTTTTTTAAACATAACTACTTTGTTACTATTATGCCAGCTCTTAACATCGTGTGTAAAATAAAGGGAAAAAATTCCAGTTTTAGTTTAAGTATATTTTACGTCTAACGTTGTGTATGCAGCTTCCGATTTTTTTTTGCAGACACTTACTTTATTAGATAGTTCATTAGTAAACTTCGTTAGTGGGTCTTTTATTCTGCCACTACTCTTATTCTCCAGGAAGCTTGAGGACTGTTCCACACTCGCCATTCTCTTCACTAAAGGCCCACAAATTTGTTAACTGCTTCTGTTTGACTTCGTTGTCTGACGAGTGTCATTGCTATGATTTTCGGTTGTCATTTTGATATTGCATCTAGGAGCGACTGTTTTTCGCGAAAAGATTTCAGGACCTTTTTGTTCCAACGAACTTTAATTGAGAAGCACTTTAAAGATTGGATCATTTGAATTGTTACGCATCTTATCTGTCTGCCCGCTAGTCATGGATGGTCAGTTTTGGAGAAACTTAATTATGTTTGGCTCATTCATGTATCAGACTGTCTTCACACAAAGACAAGCTGCCAATAGTCAAAGGAAGACTGCAAGTGTGCACATGGGATACGGAATTCTATCCTCCGCGTAAATCTTTTCGTGAAAAACAGGTGGCCCTATGCATAGCTAATTTTAATCGTTTCGAGATCACAGCGTTCCCGTGGGTCATTGGCTAAGATGCAAATATCCGTTAAAAATAACAAACGTTAAATAGTTATGGACTATGGTTTGGAAGAGGGGGGTGGGGAAGAGACGAAGAGAGAAACTGACTTTTGACCAGAGTTAAGAAAGGACAAAGACAGTGAAGGAAGTGTTGACGAGTGACTGCTCCTGGGTAAGAAGTGGGACGTCCATGCAGGAAGTGAGCTCTGCGTCACGGGCCATCAGTCTGACACCCAGGCGGCAACAGGTCAGTGTGTCGTGCTGTTGAAAATATCCTCAAGTGGCTCCTGTGTTTCTGGAGAGGCCGAGCTGTCGCGCCTCTGATCTCGCTCCTAGGAAACGTTCGTGCACTCAGCTCGGAACGCATAGCGTGAATCCTCTCATGTAGAATACCCGGGATTTCCCTACAAATCCGAGGTAAAGTCTGGTTAGGTTTGTTTAATGCTGGGTCGCTGTTGAACATTTTTAAAAGGCCTTCCGTAGTTTTACACCGTTTTTTTAAACATAAAATCGTTCATGTATCGTAATGTTCATAATAAATTTGAAGCATAGTGTACTTTCTTGCTTAATTTCAACTTTTTTTTCAAACATTCTGCAGTATGAAGTGGTGTAAAATTTCCTCTGATTGACTTTTAGTGTTACATGAAATAACCTTGGCAACTAGTTTCCTAATAATTATTTGTAAAAATGCAGAGGATGTTTTAAGTGACAATAAGTTGCAGAATACGTTTACAGCATAGAGTTCGTTTCAATTGCATATTTTTGTTAAGGCGGTTTTCTATAGAATATTTTTGATTGATCCTAAAACAAAACACTGGTTTCCTCTATATTTTTTGTTAGAAAACCCAAGAAAAGTCTTGTGAATTTAATCTCCGCACCGTGTAGGACATCTTGTTTTGAGACATATTGGATCACTTAACCCTTAAATGGTATTAATGTGGGTCAGTTTTTTGTGGAACACATCATCTTTTGTTGTCATTTTAGCATATCAGATTAAATACATAATTACAAAGTATATTTCGGATCTTATTTTTGTGTCTAGGGCTGCTAAAAATAAAAATAAAACATAAGGATCTTTCTGACTTACATCATACCAGTTACGTTACAAATAGACCATACAAGTTTCAGGGTTAACAGCTTTTTCAAGAGAATGTTACATTTTCGACACGAAATAAATATTCGCTCGTGCCAAGTATTAACTGTTGTGTACACGGGAATTTGATGTTATACAGTTTATAATATGGGACAGACGGAGCTTACGGTATGGGAGAGCTGACAACATGTGCAACTGTGCCGTAGAACAGGACGCGCGCGAGCGTTAAAATTAAGTTTAGTAGTCAAAACCAGTTATGTAAGTAAAACACTATGCATTACTTTCTTCAGAAGGGCGTTAATGAAGTCTAGTTTTTGTGTAAATTGATGGAAGAATGAGATGATCCCTTGCGAAAAAAATGAGGTAGACATATGCAATACAACTTATAGCCTAGCACAATTTACTATTGAAGATATAAGTAAATTTTAGGAATGGGATTTTCGCAAAATACAAGAAACGGCGTGGAATTAAACTACAATTATCGGGATAGTGTTTAGTGTTATAGAGATCTTCAATATTTTATAAAAACAAACTTTAAGAACTTACGCCTTTATAAAAATAATAAGAGTAGGTATCTTCTTATTGCGTACATTTTTTCCCCTTCAAGTCTTATCCAGCAGTACTTCCTATACAACTGAAAAAGTCCTCTTGTTGCAAGTGCATAGAACACACAGTTTCCTTACAAAACCCGCACGTAGGATTTAGCGGCATACTATACATTGCCTGGCACGTAGGCAATACTTACACACGCAAAAGCAAACACATCGTAAGCAACCGACATTGGGCCGACCATTCAGAAAAGTTGGAAGTAACCGTGAATGGTCTATAGACAGCATAACAAGGTTTACGCGGGAGAAATCTGCCGACATTCATTTTGTGATGATTCATTAGAGGCGGACAAACCTAGCGAACTGCAGTGACGCGTCGGTATCCAGATCAGGCGAATAATCCAAAACACATTAGAACAATAATAGTTTATAAAACATATCAGCGAAGCGCCAGTGGAGTTTACTTCCCGGCGGCACAGTATTTGGGACAATTACGCCACCAGAAACTATATAATACTTGGCAACACTTTGTACTCTGTACATCTGTCTTTCTGTGGACCCACGCCGAGGTGAAGCTAGCAAAATACAGCTTGGCGTGCCGCTCGTCACCTTCCGACTTAGTCATACACTTTAATTGATTAGGACCTCCCTCGCCAATAACTTATATTTAATGTATATCATAATAGTTCAAGTAAATACCTGCTCTGTCTTCATAATTAACTTAAGTTCTTCCCGTATAAACCTTCCATAGTCTCTAGACACCAATATAAAAATATTAAAAACATAACAATTTGATGTTCTCAATCATTGGACGTTTGTCGTAGTTGACCAACATCTACAGTTGTCTGGTACTTGCTGACTCATTTGAACATTTATGCCTTTTTAAACGAGATCACAAGACATGCTAGTACGTATGCACAACATATGATTGTGTTACTTCAGTACGTTTCCCACTCAAGTCCACTTAAGAACAGTCAGCCCAATATCGATTGCTTACCTCCTCGAGTGTGAAGTATTGCGTAAGTGTCAGGCGTTGTATCGTCGCCGTTGAAAACTTTGTGCGCGTTTAAAAATGAAACAGTGATTCCTGGGCACTTGCAACACGAGACACCTTTTTTGTAAAGTAGGACGTATTACTCAATAAGAGAGAATCAAAACTGCACAAAACCTGAAAGCAAAAAATGTTATACAATTAGAGGGAAGTCACCCCTATAATTTTTATGAAGGGAGAGATTTTAACCCCTGTTTTTTTCCCCATAGTTTGAAGATTGCGATAACACTAAAACATTAGCCAGAGAACCGTGCTTAATTCCACGCAGTTTCCGATATTTTGTAAAAAAAAAACTATTTCTAAACTCGTTTTTCAAGGGCGTATATCTCCCTCAGGAGTGGGGTTAGGATATAAGTTCCATTACATATTGTGGCATGCCGCTGTCCTGGGTTTCCTTCGCGTGGGAAGGCGCCGAGAGCTGGAGGTCAAGCTTGTAACGTTAGACAAGGCGAGCGGCTTATCATAAAGGACGCCGCCACACACACCGATATATTTATCGCAGCTCGTGCCTCGCTGACCCTGAGAAGCTCATATTTCTCCATTTATCACGCAGGAATGTCGTCATCATCATTACCTTTCCCAGAACAACTTGGATTGGCGAGAACGTTCTAGACGATACCTACCTCAAGTATAAATACCACATGCGGGCCTCTGAAGGGGAGTGATTAAGAGCCGATAGTTTGGCGTCTCGTGCGACCTAAGCGACAGTTTGGCGATTCCGGAGCGGCGAGGGACGACAGCAGCGATCTGCGAGTGTGTGTCGACGAGCTTGTGTGCAGTGAAAAGTGGGACTGATCTGCAGGACTGTGGACTGGCTGGATGCGTGAGTGAAAAGACATTCGGGACGATGGAAATATACTGTTTTAACTAAACGTGTGGAAATAATTGAAGCAGTTTAAGGGACATTAGCAAGAGTAAGGACTTTGATAAAGACTTTAATGTAATTGGAGATGGTAATTAAATATTGCGCTGAATAGGAATAATAAGAGTTAATAGGTCGCTCAGACTGGTAAATAACAGACGTTTGACTGTTTGTAGTATTGAGAATAAATATAATTATTGAATTTAGTTCTTTTATTTTTATTAACACCTCCATCCCTCACAAACTCAGATGCGCCCCTCAGGCATTCAATGTAACAATATGTATCTCATTTTCTACAAGGGATCACCTCCCGAAATTTTCGGGTGAGTTTCCGAAAAGTCTGTATTAAGCCTGATCTAGTGAGTAGGTCAAATAACAAGTAGGCTATTCTTTGTCACTACCTCTTCTGTGTTGATTGTTTCCGTGCCTCGTTTTTGCCGAGGTGGGATATATATTGCCCCACCCTAAATTTAGTAAAGGGCGCCAGAGAAACGTTAAATGAGCACGCAAAGTGTTTTTCTTCCCCGTGATGTGTTATTGTACACAATCTGTAATGAATTATGTATTTCTGGTACTTAATATATACATCTTTGCTTGTTGGTTACTGACTTTTATATATTTTGTATGCAGCGTGTGATTTAATCTCACCAAAATGAAGTTTATAAGAGATGCAAAAATGTGTTACGAGGGGCGCCTACAGGCGTTCCCGCACGAGAGGTTTCTCAACTGGTGTATGAGCTCCGTGGTTAGCAGACACACTGGAGTGGTTGGTGTCCTCGCAGTCGTCTCTTCAGCAGCCGCGACCCGCAAGCCGTGTTCGGCAGAGTAGTGGGTCAGAAGGACTGGGGCGCAGCTCGCTTCGCCGATAACGAGCGACCCTTGACCTCCCGTGCCGTGAGAAGAGCCGGTAAGGCGGGTCAACGCCACCCTGGCCCATTGTTGCCGTAATAACGCGCGTCGCGGCTCGCGCACGTGATTTCACGCCGCCGCGCTTGTGGAATTACCTCCTAATATCATCTGCCTTTGTGTTTGATTTCCGTGCTGTGTGGTCACAGACTGCGGCTTGTCGCGAGGAAAAGAAATCCGAGTGCTTTTTTTTTTTTTATTACGGTACGTAGTAGACGCTACCTGCAGATATCCACAGCTTTTATTTTGTACATGTTAGGAAGTATTTCCTTGTGTCACTTTACCAGCGAGGAGGAGTTCTGGTGCCCGATACTCATTTCCCCTTTTCCGCTTATCAGGAACTAAATTACTTAAGCATCGCTGGCTGGGCGTAGCGGAGTTTACGATATTCTGACACAGCCTATTCGCGTTTTCTTCACATTTTTTTTAAAATCAAACCTTTGAAAAATCACCCCATGTATGACGTGATTGGTTGTTTCCTACATATGTAAAGTATCACAAGCGTTTTATACTTCTGTTAACATAACACTATCTTATTTCTGGTTAAAAATAATTTTTACTTATATTCTATTCAGTAATTATAATATATCATTTATGAATAAAACACAGAACATTAGGTATGTCGGTAATGCTTAATAAGAAATAGTGAAAGTTTTAACACGTTGGTACAGTAAAAGGGTACGTAATAGTTCTGTTATGTAGCTTTGAAAATTCGAATACAATCCCGCCATAGTTTGTGTCTCGATTTTGTATGGTAGACCTACTGCCAGCGTCCATTAGACGAAATGCATGCTTTACAGGGTTACACAACAAATAGCTAGAACGTATTCTCGTCTGTATTATTTTATTTGTTCACATATAACAAATTGCTTAATATTTAAATTGATTATTGGTAGTGATGACAGAAGAAAACTGTATAAGATTAAGGCAAGTTAAAGGTAAAACATTGCTGGCATAATCATTAAGAACGTTACAACGATAAAATCGCGCCTGCGCAACACAGCCCGGCCATGCGTGCCTCGTAATGTAGCAGCTAGCTGTTCCGCAATGCATATCACGGGAACACGCATGGTNTATTTAAATTGATTATTGGTAGTGATGACAGAAGAAAACTGTATAAGATTAAGGCAAGTTAAAGGTAAAACATTGCAGGCATAATCATTAAGAACGTTACAACGATAAAATCGCGCCTGCGCAGCACAGCCCGGCCATGCGTGCCTCGTAATGTAGCAGCTAGCTGTTCCGCAATGCATATCACGGGAACACGCATGGTNGCACAGCCCGGCCATGCGTGCCTCGTAATGTAGCAGCTAGCTGTTCCGCAATGCATATCACGGGAACACGCATGGTTTAACGCTTCGTGAGGGCCAGTTGCATGTTTGTCGTGCAGGCGTTGTCACTGGTTCGATATTTCCGCGTGGAGTTTCTACACCTGTACAGTTGAGTAAGAGTTTTACGTCTGGAAATATTTGATTGCCACAATCCGTTATGTAAAACTTTTGAAATATAATATTGAATAAATTTATATGATTTATGTATGTATATACATTGCATATGTAATGTGCATACATACTGACAAATACATTCGCATATGCATCGTTGCGCGCGCGCGCTCTATCTCTCTCTCTATCTCTATATCTCTGTTGGTTTACAAAGACAGATTTTATAAACAAAATGTGCTATGCTTTCGGTCGGCAAGTTTTGATTAAAATAATTCAATTTTGTTAGTGCATGTTTACGTTTGTGTGTTGGCTACGTTTCATTTCATCGTATGAGACTAGGCCATTGGTTTGCATGGTTTATGAACAAACACTGTACTTGTGTATTAAACGTGCCGGAAATACGGAAGCTAGCATTGAAAATAATACAAAGAAAAATAGTTTGTACAAACTTTGTGAGGTAAAATGGTCGAGCGAAACGAAATTTTATTTTTATTTGTAATTGCCAGTGTGTAGTCTGGCTAGATAAGATGAAGTTTAGGAACGAGTCAGAAGACATAACCGGTTAAGGATAAAGAAATACTGTTCGTAAGTATGGTGTGCTGGCGTGAGCTTCAGTGGTAGGAGAGTGGAGTCGTGGGAATGACGGAAGTTACAAAATTAAAACAAGTACCAAATTATTGTTACAAGATGCCTGAGAGGCGTATCTGAGATCGTGAGGGATAGTGGTCTTAATACAAATAAAGGAATAAAATTTAATTTTTAATTTTTTACACAGCTATTATTTACAGCATTTATATATATATCCCAACAGTTACTCCTTTTATTTCTCAGCGAGCGCAATATGTAATGTATATTTCAACCCTATTTAAAATCCTTCTTAATGTTTGTTTGGTTATATTCAATTAGCTCATACTCATCATTAACACATGTTCAGTCTATCTGTTGCCATCATTGTTAAAGCCTTTCACTCACACATCCAGTTCAATAGTCCAGTCTGCCAGTCGTACTCTTCGCTGCGCCGATTTTCCTCCCGCTGGTCACTTCTCTCGCCGCTCGTCGTCTACCGCTGAAACTTCAGCCACTCGTCCATTCAACAACTCCCGGCTCGTAGGCCCGTCGAATTTGTATATCAGTTGCCCTGGCCATCTGGAAGGTTCAACGCACCCCAAGTCACGCTGAGAGAAACGAGATCAGTAATCCAGAGCATTCTTTAGATGTCGCAAAGACACCCGATACCCAAGATCGGGAGTGGCACGCGCCCTGATAGGCATAACAGGCACGCTTTGTGAACATTCCTTTGTGAAAAACTCTGAGTTTCCGGTTGCAACTGATAGTGTGCGCGCGTCTATAAATCATCCGCGTCTC
Organism: Clitarchus hookeri; assembly: GCA_002778355.1. Taxonomy (NCBI): domain Eukaryota; kingdom Metazoa; phylum Arthropoda; class Insecta; order Phasmatodea; family Phasmatidae; genus Clitarchus; species Clitarchus hookeri. The sequence continues at coordinate 273,362 of NQII01000918.1, read as the reverse complement.
GCACACTCACAGAGCGGCCGCCTGTGACATTATGTATATTAGAAGTATTAAAGTATCTTTTATTTATAGTGATTTTTTTAAATCCCTCAGAAAATCTGTTGTATAAGTACTTACTCAGGTTTACAGCTATCCCCTCCCTGGGTAACTAAACATGGGTGTCCGTAGCTGCTATTATATTGATCAGTGTCTCTTTTGTTGACTTCGGTTGACAGCAATGAGCAAGCTATAACAGAGCTGCAACAGAGCATGCGCCATAACCTGTCGGAGCAATAGTTGCGTTTGGGCGGGAAGAAGTCTACCACCACGACTGCAAATGGAATAGACGGGGGGGGGGGTGCAGCCGCACGATAGCACACGGGGAACTGACAGCCTCAGTTGAGTCACGTGGTTCAGGAGGAATAGAGTTCAGAGGCCAGTCACGTCCGGCAGTCGAGCGTGCTGCGCCAACCTGATTACAACCGGACACCGTGGGTTAGAATCCCCCTCCCTCCTCCTCGTGGACACGGATTTACTTCCCCTGCACCAAGACCGACTACGTTAGGGTCTAATTTACAGTTGAGTTACGCTGGCATGTAATCACGAAGGTTATAAGAATGATAAAATAATAGTGTAGGTTACGTTGCCTCGCCATGTAAATTTTCAGTAGCGGTAATGTTTTATCTAAACTTTAATGTTATGCCTTGTTCACAATTTCTCATGATGACTTGCTCGTGAATAGTTCTCGGGGGTTGTCCGTTTGGAATGTGCGTGTTAATACATATTTCACAGCTTATTTTGGCTTTATGTGTCGTGTGGCAGTTCGACAGAAGTAATTGCTGCTCCCTCCCCTAATTATGTAGACCTGTAATTATACTTCATATTTAATTTAGTTGCATTAATTTTACACGTACACTCTCATCCTAAAATTTGGACACCCCTAATTGTACCATATTCGAACATACTTGGGCACTTAAAACAGTATTAAATGTGCTTGTAAATGATAACTTAATGCATTCGTCGCAAGTTACTTAAACATCGCAGTTATGAAACAGATCTCCCCATAGGAAGCANTTGGACACCCCTAATTGTACCATATTCGAACATACTTGGGCACTTAAAAACAGTATTAAATGTGCTAAATGATAACTTAATGCATTCGTCGCAAGTTACTTAAACATCGCAGTTATGAAACAGATCTCCCCATAGGAAGCATAGAAACCCTCGAAATAGATATTGTGCTGGGAATTTTAAGATAAATTTAACTAGACAGTCATGAAAACTGATCTCGATTAAAACCTGCATTCTTAAAAACATTTTAATACCATTGTTCACAGCATCCATGTCGTTGATTCGCACCTCTAAGTAAAAGACACAGTGTGCATATTCCACCGCAATCGGAAGTTAACTCCTTTCAAAAGTGCTCACTTTACCGTGAATNTCTTAAAAACATTTTAATACCATTGTTCACAGCATCCGTGTCGTTGATTCGCACCTCTCAGTAAAAGACACAGTGTGCATATTCCACCGCAATCGGAAGTTAACTCCTTTCAAAAGTGCTCACTTTACCGTGAATAGCCTATACGTATAATTCTTGAAATTTATCGCAGTAACAAATTTTTCCCATCTTATTGCCGAATTCATTTATGAAATTTAAAATTTTCATGGCAACTAAAATTCTTTATTCGGTCGGATCAGAATGTAACTGTCGGCCTTGCGTTTTATCTTGCAGTTGTCTACACTGGCTGCTCGTGTGATTCATGGCAGGAAGGCTTGTTAGGAGGGTTGCCTGTGTGGCAGACGGTAGGCGTCGCACCGGCAATAGGCAATAATGTTTGGAGGGGGACAGGAGTAGAACAATGGAATACAAATCCCTTTCTTTTTAACCTTAACCCCCCTCCCCCTCACCTTTTTTTGGCCTGCTCGGGTTAAGAATTTCGAGGACGAAATTTTACATGCCATACGTGTTCTTCGGCGTCCTGCCGGACAAAAAAAAAAGGTTCTGTAGCGGAATAAATTTCGTTGGTCTCACGTGTGACAAAAAGAACACAGCCTCTGTTTTCTCAGNTAGAGGGGGACAGGAGTAGAACAATGGAATACAAATCCCTTCCTTTTTAACCTTAACCCCCCTCCCCCTCACCTTTTTTGGCCTGCTCGGGTTAAGAATTTCGAGGACGAAATTTTACATGCCATACGTGTTCTTCGGCGTCCTGCCGGACAAAAAAAGGTTCTGTAGCGGAATAAATTTCGTCGGTCTCACGTGTGACAAAAAGAACACAGCCTCTGTTTTCTCAGGAATGTAATCGGATTGCCGATCACGTAAACTGCAAGTATCCTGAAGGAATGTCGCAGCTCGCAAGTTAGATGATCGCTGATCAATTGGATTCCGCAAGGGAGGAGAGGTGCATTACGCTGAAGGAATAAACCTGTATCGTAATGGAAGTGTCCAAAACGTTATTTATTGTTGGGTTTAAGTGATTTCACCTTTCAAAGGCAGATTTTGAATCCTATAGGTACTAGTTCACGGCTTCCACAATAAACGACATAAATGTTTGTTTGGCATAGCTAGTTTCACATTGTGAAGGTTACGGGGTGGCCCATAAACTAATATAAGTTTGATTAAAATATTTAGTTTATGTGTAGACATGCGGAGGAAGTGCTGTAAGGGAACTGTGCATATGAACTGTGCTCATGAAAATATTACATTTGAATGCTGCTGCGTAAAAAAAAAACAGTAGGCACAATTTTTTCTGTTTAAAAATACTGTTTATGCGGAAGAACTCAAATGCGACATTCTCAAATGAGCGTGATATTACACATAGTTTGCTTACTGACACTCAGGAGTAGCTGGAAACATTTATTGGCCCTCAGGAGAATTTGACCAATCAGGAGAGGTTTAAAATGTCACTTTATATTGATGAATAGTTCTTTGCAACTGCACTGGCAAGGCCAATGGTGATTATTGGAATTAAAAACATCTCAGCCTCAAATTTGTTCCCCGTTTACTATTGGAAATTTGAGTTCTGCGAAGATATGTGGCAACACGCAACATATTGCCGAAAAGTAGGAATGGGTGGGTATATTCCATTCATGGTTACTTCCAACTTTTCTGAAGCCCTGCTACAGTTCTTCTTCCAGGATATTTCTCCGCCTCATGCAAACAAATCTTAACCGAGTATAGAAAATTACACCAAAAGGACAACGCACCGCATTCGTGCACACTCAGTGTAATAATATTTTGCATAAGAACTATTACTATTTATTACGAGGCATTACCAAAACACCTATTTTCTCACTGTTATTCATATTAAGTATAAATTAAATATTATAATTTATAGATGAAATATAACTAAAAAATTCAGTTAACGAAAAATAAAATGCTTTTACGATAACAGAAGTGTAAAGCGTCTGAGGTACATGACATAGCTATTTAGGAAAGAACCAAACACGTCATGAATGGGGTGATTTTTCAAAGATTCTATTCAAAAAGTTTGAAGAAATCGCGAATAGACTGTTTTTTAAATTACCTTCTATGTGTGACGCTCAGAGACAATGTGTCCGATAAGAAAACATCAAACATGCTTAATTAAATTGCTTCAATCAGGTGGGTATCATACGCACGGTGTTGCGTTTTGGTCTGTTCGAGGCCATCGGTGCATGCTATATTTTTAATCACGAACATAGCAAATTACATTTATTAATAAATTTCAAGTTGTATAATTTAGATTTTATAGATTGTAAAATGTATTCTAAGTTATTTTACAGAAAACCTCATATATTTAGTTAATTACAGATTTGAAAGTGTAGAAATTAAAATTTTATTTGTTCACGATTATCGAAAAACCAAGTTCTGCCATTAATTTAACTGTATATAATCATAATTTGAAATGTATTAGTTAAATTGATTACAAAATTAATTTTGTAAAATTTCGTACCAAAAATGGCTAATTTTTAGCTCGTGGTACTAATTAATGTTAGACAAAGGCGTTCATAAAAATGGGTCAACGTATTAATTGATGGTTTTACTTTCATTTGCTTATGTTTGGTTATGGTGCGACACAACATGTGTTCTGTAATGGATGTCACGACAGTTTCTAGGATTGTGTTATGAATGTACCTGGAACTGAGGTTCTGTTTTTTCTACACGCAGCCTGAGCTCCCAGAGGCAGGTAGACACTTTTAGAGATCATGCCATTGGAATATAACATGGTTTCGAGGTGTGATAATTTTCACCACGGGGGCCGCGGTTGTGTAGTGGTCAGACTACTTGCCTCCCACATAGGCGAACTGGGTTCGATTCCCGGCGGGGTCGTGGGAATCGTGCCGGACGATGCCGCTGGTCGGCGGGTTTTCTCGGGGACCTCACGTTTCCCCGCCCTTACATACCTGCGTTGCTCCATACCTCGTTTCACCCTCATTGGCTGACCTTGATTTTAAGAACCGCCCAAATCTTTTATCTCAACTCCACCAATGACCTTAACTGTCATTGCAGCAGGACAATGATGTCAGGAAGTCGGGTTGCTATATGTAACGTGTAATACGAACATGAACGTCGTGTTAAAATCCATGTAACGCTGCACTACAGCGCTTGTATGCACCCGCAGTGCAATCCGCAAGTTAAAAAAAAACGTTTATGCCATTTCCGGTGACGCCAACCGAACCGAGTCGCCGATAGAGGCATCTGGCGTCGGGCGTGGAACTAATTCAAGCGCTCTCACCCCCACACACTGTATGTGCCATGAATAAACATTCTCAAAATAAGCTGGTGGTGCATACAGTAACTGGTGCAGGAATGTTCGTCGGTTTGTTTGGCGGGAGGTTACATGGAAGTGTTAAAGTAGATCTTGCCGGTCTGAAGTGCAACTTCCCTTCAAATTCTAAATCAAGGAAGTATTTCCGATTTGTGATCAACATCTTCCAATACACCAATTCCCGTTTGTATAGGCTATTCACGGTAAAGTGAGCACTTTAGAAAGCCGTCTTATTTAGAATAGTAGTCAATAAATATTAAGGTCCGACCGAACCACGATTTTTTGTTTCGGCCGAGACCGAAACTGACACAGAAACATTCAAAATATTTACAAAAATAAAGGAAAAATCAGTAAAACACAATTTTTACTTAGTTTTCTGATAATTTTTATTAATCAAAAAATAGTTTTACTGAAACAAAATCAACATTTTAATAATCAAAGTCAAACAATTTAATATTATAAGTCATAAACAACAACTTTTCTGCGTTTTGGCCCTTCAAATTGTGTCTCCTTTCGTCATATAACTGACCTGCTGCACTGAATAGTTGCTCACTTGCAACTCTTGTTGGAGAAGCAGACAAAAACTTCAAAGCAGCTGGTCGAAGCACTTTATAGGGAGAAGAATGCCAATACTCATAAATATTGGCAGTTCATTGCAGACGAGGTTCTCTTAAAAATGATTGGATAGCATGCTCCATGATATTGAAGTCTTCCCCTTGATCCAGCATTTCTTCATCTTCGATCTCAATAGAGTCATGCGCTGCCCATAGACTGTTCACATTGTTATCATAATTTGTTTGGGACGTATTTCGTGATGATATGGAAGTATCGTTGTCAGTTGAAGAAAGGCGATTGGAGTTTGATTCTTGTTGCGGCAGAAGATGTATGATGTTTCTTTTTGCTAAATCAATATCATTTTGGGAAATATACTTTGTCTTAAACCGGGGATCGATAAACGTTGCTGTGATCATAGAAAGATAGTGTTTGAGGTAACTAAATCGCCTGTTCAACGAGCTGAGCAAATGGTTTTTCATCTCTTCCAGGCGAATTCTATTCTGAACGAATTCGTTATCTTCCTCACTATGGACAACATCAACATCATTGCAGGTTTGCTGCGGTTGTAATTTACCATTTAGCATGGTTATCATTGGTATTACCATAGAAACACACAAGGAATCTGATGATATATCAATCGTGGCCGGATAAAAATGTTTTAATACTGCAATGAGATTTTTCATTAAATCCCATTCTTTGTTGTTTGTTTATTTCAGCAATATTTGATCTTTCTACGCGGTAAAGGTTGATGGCATTATTTTTTGCTCAATCAGGTGTTCCATCATCTGATACGTAGTGTTCCGGCGCGTCTCAACATCTTGAAATAATGCGTGTTCAGGTAAATTACACGTCCTTTGACACGAAGTCAAATACCTTCGCGCTTGTTCACTCCTGTGAAAACGTCCAACCACATGGGGCGACATTTTTTTTTATCGATTCCTCGACTTCTGGTACGGAAAAGATAGCGCCGTCAATGACTAGTTGCAACGTATGTGCAACGCAGCCCAAAGATTCGAAATCAGCGATTCGAGTAGCAGAAGTCATTTTAGCAGCGTTGTCCCTAACTGCCAAATGTATTTTTGATTGTATATCGAAGCTTGATATTATTTCAGTAAGTTTCTGGGCAATGTATGCTCCAGTGTGGTCTTCTTCTGAGACACATGCGCCAAGGACACCTTTTAAACGTTGCGCTTCATGAATGAAATGTGCTGTGAAGCTTAGTAGCAAGTTTTCGTTGGATTGGACCAGATGTCTGTAGTGAAGCTAATCTATTCGGCAGACAACATTAAATTCATTACTTTTTTTTTACTTTGTTTGGGACATCAACTTTGTTCGAAAATGTTTTTCGGACTTAAATTTATATCTATTTGGTCCAGCTGGGTCAGAGTAATTCACTCTCTTAAAGCCTTCTCTTCATACAGTTGTGTAAGGCTGCATGTCAACAATAATATATTCCATAACGGTCTTATCAATGCGTTTTGCAATATCATGTGATGATGATGATGATGNTGCATGTCAACAATAATATATTCCATAACGGTCTTATCAATGCGTTTTGCAATATCATGTGATGATGATGATGATGATGATGGCTGGGTCAAAATATGTTTGATAGTTGGCTGAATTTTCTTGTCTGACTTCAAATGTATNGTGATGATGATGATGATGGCTGGGTCAAAATATGTTTGATAGTTGGCTGAATTTTCTTGTCTGACTTCAAATGTATAGATGTTTGGACTTTCGGCGCTGGTTTTTTTTTTTTTTTAACGGCTGCTTTGTTTAAATATTCTTCATTTTCAGACATATGGTACTTGGGCATATGACCCTTCAAACCTTTGATTGTTTGAAATTTCGGTTTGTCGCTACCGAGCGACAGTATTTTATTGCACAGCTTACATTTTGCTTTAGATGGAGCAGAGACAGCTTTTTCAAAATATTCCCTAATAGGGTTTACATTTGGCATCTTTAAAATAATCTGAAACGATATAAAATAAAATTTTAGGTACGCATTATTCATTTTTAATCATGACTACATAACATAGGTACTATTATTCTCATAATGACACTTAAGGCCATACATAATGATTAGGTATGTATCATCATCATCAGCCTGTCTCTCTCAACTGATATGTATGGTGTAACAAAATTATATCTTAGCTAGCTTAACAACAAAAATCAAAATCAGATAAATAACTAAAACAAACTCTTGCCTACGGAAAGTTGCCCTTTGAAATAAAATATTACTATTCAATATAATATAACAATATTATTCACTTGCCCTGAATAAAACTGTTAAGAGTGAAGAGGCAAAGCAAATGGCACTCGTCGAAAGATTTCAAAGATAAAGATTTGTTTACATTATACCCGCGTTACCCACCATCAAGTTTTAATTTAAACATAACAAGTGAGTGTTAAGTTACCGCTCCAACATTCATTTCAGCCAATCAAATGTCAACATTCATGCGCTTGTACGTAATGATGTTCCAATTTTGCTACGTGCGCTGTCTCGGCTTACGCCGAGACTCTCGCCCTTTTTTTGGCCGAGACCGAGAGTTCGGCCGAAGCACGATTTTTGGCAGAGATTGGCCGAGACCGAACTCTCGGTCGGATCTTAATAATTATGTTTTATTTTTAGCCTTACGAGCTAACTTCCGACTGCGGTGGAATATACACACTGTTTATTACTTACATGGGAATATTTATTTAAAATGTTGTTAAAGGATAAAAAATGGCTGAAAGGAAAAAGTAACTAGTGCCCCAAAAGTGTTCAGTTTACCATTAACAGCCTATACAAGAAAATACACACGTAATGTTCGTACTATATGTCTGCCACCACAGATGAGATCGATCACTACATGCATTGCTACATATAGTGTTTTTCCATATTCTCCCCTTAAGGATGAAGCTTGTACAGTCCAGCACATTTCTCTTGAATTGTAGTAACAGTTACTTCAAATATAAGTTTGCGAACTATATTTTTCTTGAGAGATTTTTATTATGCTCTCAGGCAATAGTGTCGTTAAGTGTGCATTTCTTCAGTGCAGTATCCACAATAATGTTAATGTGTGCTGCCGATCCAGTGCATATAAACGTAAAAAGTAAAACTGAAACGTTACAAAATCTTTATATTTTATGAAAAATAAACTGTATACTAAGTCGAAAAGTATTAAACAGCAATTGAGGTTATTACAAACAATGCCATTCAAAGTGATGCAAGTTGGAAAGTTAATGTAGTTTAGATTGGAGCTAAACTCCACAGTTAACTTTTTATTTATTTTTTCATAATATTGCAATATTACGGTATTACAGTACAGCTGAAAATCGTTCGCGCATAATACGAAAATCACTGTGTTTTCCTCTTGATCGTTCTGGACTTGTTTCTGCACTCATTTTACACTCATTTTCCTCACAATCAGTAAACAATTTATTACAAAAATATTGATTTGACAGTTTGCTTTACAATATCAATAACGCACAGGATCAGATATGTTAGGATGGTTTAAATTCTTTGTTAGCAGTAATTTACACTGTAAAAAAAGTTGTATAATTTTACATAAAATTTATGTGGCAGCAGAGTTTCCTCTTTTGCAATTTTACACGAACCATGATTGTGTTTTCACTTTTGTGTTACAGTAAAAATGTCATTAAAACGTGCAAAATAATCAAGACGCTGTGCTTGTATTAATACAAGATGCTGTGTCAAATAACACATATTACAAGAGAGAACGTATTTTAAATGTTAGTGTAACTTTTTGTAACTTTTCTAAAAATCGCAGACACCCACAAATTAAGCGATATACACCCGTTTACACTTATGAATTATATAATGCGACCCTGGGTCGTCCCCTCGCTAGCGTCTCACAACCTAAAAAAACTTCGGGCCTTTGCACGATTTGAACCCGTTACCCTCGGAACAGCAGCCAGGTGTCGCAACGACTACACCCCCCGCAACTCACGATTGATGATCGTTACCTGGAATGGCCTAACAAGTTTGGAACGGTATGTGGTGTAAAAGCCAAGCTATAGATGCAGGATGAGGTTTTGTTTGGCATCAACTGGCAATGTCTTCGAAAATTGTTTGTCGTTTGCAAAACACGTTTTTATTCCCCGCCAAGCTTTTTTCGCTAAATTATACAAGCGATAAAGAGTAAGTCCTGGTAACCGCGAGACGACTGAGCTGTTCAAACCAATCACTTCGAACGGTAATTAAATAAAACGCAACTTCTTTTCGACTGCCTACTCGAGCACTATAGTTTAGTTTATGTACGTAAATGCATTCTTTATTTTTCGTAATAATCGTATTGTCACTTAAGTTGTTAATACAAATTTACATATATTTAGACATTGTAAAAGTACGCTATGGGACGTGTGGTAGTACAATGATAACAGTATGTTAATACAGTGACAGTACAGTCAAATGAAGAAATACGTTGTGTTGATGTATTTTTTCCATTTACTTTTAAATGTGTATTCTAGCACCAACTTTCTAGTTAATAAATATATACATTCATGTGTTTTGAACAGAGATTTCTAGGCCTTTTTGTAGTCGTAAAAACATTTCTGTGGAGTCACACATACTGTAGTTATTTTCCAAAATTACACATACAGAATTCTAAAACTACCAAAACTTTGTACGTGTAAATTTACTTATTTTATTTACAGTGTACAGCATAGCCAACACAAAATGAAACTGTTGAAAATATTAAAACCTTTCTAATAATAATGAAATATTAGTGTATTAATAACCTTATAGAAAATGCAAAATAAAAGTAAATAATTAACTAATTACTGCTATCCTCCCGTATCATAATGTAGCTGGGTTTAGAAATTTTAATGTGAGGTGGCAGTATTTCTTGCTTGGTTTAACGAATGCCTACATTTAACTTTATAACAGGCTTTGCANAATTTTAATGTGAGGTGGCAGTATTTCTTGCTTGGTTTAACGAATGCCTACATTTAACTTTATAACAGGCTTTGCATCTGCATCTGGCGTGGATATAGTGGGTTTCGCAACTGTACGACTTTAATGATTTTCGATGGTATAGACAGTTCACGGTAAACTAAGCATTTTTGAAAGTCCTGCAAGATCTACTCGTATGCACATTGCATACTATTTTACCATAAGTAATACTAACCTTGTTATGGGTCTGCTCACTTTATTCATGCGTCGATCAAGTAAAACTATGGGATTATTATAAAAGTTAACACTTTATAAATTTGATCGTTTAATACTTATATACATTAAAAAAAAAAGGAAAGCCATAGAAAAAAAATATTACTCACAAATGTTTATCTAACACCTTTCATTCAACGTTACGGCCTGGCACTACATTCCCTCTGTTGTTACCAACTTTACTGGACGCATGTTACTCAGTGTGCCCATTAGGAGCAGTGACAATTTTCAAAGGTTGATTTCAAAAGTTCTCAGTTTATTGTGAACAGTCTATAAATGCGTATTTTATTTTCATTAATTGTTCCTGTCTGAAAGAATCCAGTGGTACTAAAATCCCGGTTTCCTTTTGTGAAAGTAACGTGCATTGCATATACGTGGTTTTGTATATTGCGTACTCATACGAGAGAGTACTCGAGGTCGAAACGGAATCTTCGTCCGTGTACTCCGACGTACTGATAATTGAAATCAAGATAACCCATATTCTCAAAGGATTCAATTGTATCGCGTCCCCTGTAACCTTTTGTATGTATACCGCAACTGCATCAGAATAGCCTGTTTATACGGAATCATAGAAAAAGTACGATACGTGTAGAATAAATAAATGTTGAATCTAATTCCATAGTAACCCTCGTTTCTGAGGTTTCTAATGTGTCACCCAGGGAGAGCTAAGATCAGNCGTTTCTGAGGTTTCTAATGTGTCACCTAGGGAGAGCTAAGATCAGGGTTTGAACTAACGTGGTTTTTGGGATTTGACTTAAGTTTTTAAGACTTCAGCTTCAGTACTGTAAGATTATTAATTTGTGGTACATGCTGTTTACAATTAGTGTTAGAAATGTCTTCCACCAATATCTGTGCAGTGGGCACAGCAGCTTACTGAACAAGCATGTAGGTAATATTGCCTACTTNAAAATGTCTTCCACCAATATCTGTGCAGTGGGCACAGCAGCTTACTGAACAAGCATGTAGGTAATATTGCCTACTTACTAGGCACTGTATCGCTGTAGCCAAAGTAAGCAGCAGGCTTCCGAAAATCCGTTGACACAATGACCGCCTTACTGCTGAAGTTCGACCAATAGTGAGTCTCATTACAAACACCGTCCTTCAAGATTATTTACTGTTTGTCGAACTTACGCAGTAACATGGTCATTGTGCCTACGGATTTTTAGAAGATTATTGCTCAATTCGTACTGCTTAAGTTGTTCACTGTGTAAACCCTTTTATATTCCATTCGCGGTTACTTCCAGCTTTTCTGAAGCCCTGCTAAAGTTATACTTTACGATATTTCCCTCCTCGTGCAAACAAAGATTAGCCAAGTTTAGAAAATTACACCAAAGACACAGCGCACTGCATTCGTGCAAACTCAGTCTAATAATATTTTGCATAAGAAATATTTCTTACTANTACACCAAAGACACAGCGCACTGCATTCGTGCAAACTCAGTCTAATAATATTTTGCATAAGAAATATTTCTTACTACGCATTACTGGCACACCTATTTTCTCCGAGTTTTTATTCAAATGAATTGTATATGAAGTATTATAATTAACAGATAGAATATAATTAAAAGTTAAATTTAACCAAAAATATGGTANAATTTTAATGTGAGGTGGCAGTATTTCTTGCTTGGTTTAACGAATGCCTACATTTAACTTTATAACAGGCTTTGCACCTGCATCTGGCGTGGATATAGTGGGTTTCGCAACTGTACGACTTTAATGATTTTCGATGGTATAAACAGTTCACGGTAAACTAAGCATTTTTGAAAATTCTGCAAGATCTACTCGTATGCACATTGCATACTATTTTACCATAAGTAATACTAACCTTGTTATGGGTCTGCTCACTTCATTCATGCGTCGGTCAAGTAAAACTATGGAATTATTATAAAAGTTAACACTTTATAAATTTGATCGTTTAATACTTATATACATTAAAAAAAAAGGAAAGCCATAGAAAAAAAATATTACTCACAAATGTTTATCTAACACCTTTAATTCAACGTTACGGCCTGANACTATTTTACCATAAGTAATACTAACCTTGTTATGGGTCTGCTCACTTCATTCATGCGTCGGTCAAGTAAAACTATGGAATTATTATAAAAGTTAACACTTTATAAATTTGATCGTTTAATACTTATATACATTAAAAAAAAAGGAAAGCCATAGAAAAAAAATATTACTCACAAATGTTTATCTAACACCTTTCATTCAACGTTACGGCCTGGCACTACATTCCCTCTGTTGTTACCAACTTTACTGGACGCATGTTACTCAGTGTGCCCATTAGGAGCAGTGACAATTTTCAAAGGTTGATTTCAAAAGTTCTCAGTTTATTGTGAACAGTCTATAAATGCGTATTTTATTTTCATTAATTGTTCCTGTCTGAAAGAATCCAGTGGTACTAAAATCCCGGTTTCCTTTTGTGAAAGTAACGTGCATTGCATATACGTGGTTTTGTATATTGAGTACTCATATGAGAGAGTACTCGAGGTCGAAACGGAATCTTCGTCCGTGTACTCCGACGTACTGATAATTGAAATCAAGATAATCCATATTCTCAAAGGATTCAATTGTATCGCGTCCCCTGTAACCTTTTGTATGTATACCGCAACTGCATCAGAATAGCCTGTTTTTACGGAATCATAGAAAAAGTACGATACGTGTAGAATAAATAAATGTTGAATCTAATTCCATAGTAACCCTCATTGCTGAGGTTTCTAATGTGTCACCCAGGGAGAGCTAAGATCAGGGTTTGAACTAACGCGGTTTTTGGGATTTGACTTAAGTTTTTAAGACTTCAGCTTCAGTACTGTAATATTATTAATTTGTGGTACATGCTGTTTACAATTAGTGTTAAAAATGTCTTCCACCAATATCTGTGCAGTGGGCACAGCAGCTTACTGAACAAGCATGTAGGTAATATTGCCTACTTACTAGGCACTGTATCGCTGTAGCCAAAGTAAGCAGCAGGCTTCCGAAAATCCGTTGACACAATGACCGCCTTACTGCTGAAGTTCGACCAATAGTGAGTCTCATTACAAACACCGTCCTTCAAGATTATTTACTGTTTGTCGAACTTACGCAGTAACATGGTCATTGTGCCTACGGATTTTTAGAAGATTATTGCTCAATTCGTACTGCTTAAGTTGTTCACTGTGTAAACCCTTTTATATTCCATTCGCGGTTACTTCCAGCTTTTCTGAAGCCCTGCTAAAGTTATACTTTACGATATTTCCCTCCTCGTGCAAACAAAGATTAGCCAAGTTTAGAAAATTACACCAAAGACACAGCGCACTGCATTCGTGCAAACTCAGTCTAATAATATTTTGCATAAGAAATATTTCTTACTAGGCATTACTGGCACACCTATTTTCTCCGAGTTTTTATTCGAATGAATTGTATATGAAGTATTATAATTAACAGATAGAATATAATTAAAAGTTAAATTTAACCAAAAATATGGTANGAATGAATTGTATATGAAGTATTATAATTAACAGATAGAATATAATTAAAAGTTAAATTTAACCAAAAATATGGTAATATTACTTTAACACAATTATAAAACACTCGTGATACATAGCATATTTGAAAGAAAAAAACATCCAAACACGTCATACATAGGGTGAATTTTCAAAGGTTTTTATCAAAAAGTGTGAGTAAATCGCGAATAGACTATAGTGTAAGGGCGTTAATGAGTCTCGTAGTGCATGTGGTTGTAATCTGTATGACAGGGAACGGAGGGAAATGGGCTCCGCAGACGCGTGGGGCCGGGCAGGTGTCTGCGCGCGTCGACGCACGGGGTCGCCGACCGCCCGGGCAAACACTCTCGGCGAGCATGCGCGCTGCCTCAGCTGGTGGCTCGGCCGTCCGACCGGCTGGACCCGTTCCCCTCCCGGTAGTTACAAGTTTCACTCCGCGCGGCCTACTTCCGCCGACCTTGTTTCCTCTGATCCCGGGGTCCTTGGCGAGCACTCACTCTAGTCACGCCCACTCAGTATTATTATCAAACAACATCATTTACTGCAATTATTACCGGTGACCACCGCGACCGATGTGTTACCTCCTGATCGCGAGGCCACGAGTTCGAATAATACTGGGCAAGCCATGAATGGGTGAACTTTATTAGGCGTAACTTGAGGGTAAGTTTTATTTCCGNGAGTTCGAATAATACTGGGCAAGCCATGAATGGGTGAACTTTATTAGGCGTAACTTGAGGGTAAGTTTTATTTCCGGTTTTATTTGTGAGCAGTCCTCCGGTTTGGTCTGGATGAACACGCAAGTTAAGGCAACAATTTTATATATATGCATACTTATGTACATATGTGCGTGTATATTATACATAAATGCGCGTTTGNGAGTTCGAATAATACTGGGCAAGCCATGAATGGGTGAACTTTATTAGGCGTAACTTGAGGGTAAGTTTTATTTCCGCTTTTATTTGTGAGCAGTCCTCCGGTTTGGTCTGGATGAACACGCATGTTAAGGCAACAATTTTATATATATGCATACTTATGTACATATGTGCGTGTATATTATACATAAATGCGCGTTTGTATTGGCATATCTATCTCTGTATACACAGTCGAATCACATTATTATGACCCCCTGCTAGTATCCAGAGTAACCGCCCTTCGTAGCACGGACAGCAGCTAGACGAGCTGACAGTGACTCAGTCAGCTGCTGATAGGTCTCCACGGGTATCTGAAGCCATGCTGTCTGCAGTGCGTCCCACAACTGTTGAAGGGTGCTTGGCGGAGGAGACAGGCGGCGAACACGACGATCGAGGTGGTCCCACGGATGTTCAATTGGATTGAGATCGGGGCTGTTTAGGGGCCAGGGAAGAATTTTGAAGTCTTGATCATGCTCTTCCAGCACTTGCGGACACTTCTAGCCGTGTGGCAAAGCTCATTATCATGCCAGAAGATCCCATCCTCCCGAGGAAAGACAATCATCATGTGCGGGTGGACTTGATCGTCGAGGATGGATTCATAACCAAATCGATCAAGAGTGCCTTCCACGCGGATGATGAGACATAGAGAATACTATGAGAACATTCCCCAGATCATAACACTGCCCCCCACCGTCTTGTGTTTGTCCAGCAATGGATGCAGGTTGTCCGTTTTCTAACGTTTCTCGCCGGACACACTGAAGTCCATCCGTTATATGCAGCTGAAACCGTGACTCGTCGGAGAAGGCTACCCGTCGTCAATCAGCAGCGGTCCAGTCTCCATACTGTCGAGTAAATTCCAGTCGTTTTCGTCGATGCACCTGCGTTAGCATGGGTGCAACCACCCTCCGTCTACTCCGGAACCTCATTCGCAGAAGGGTTCGCTGAACTTTTGTGGTAGACACGTGTCTGGATGCCCCCCTGGTTCATTTGGACGGTGAACTGTTCCACTGTAGCATGTCGATTGTCCTTCACGCACCGTCTTAGTCGACGTTCACCACGGATATCAATGGCGCGTGGAGCTCCGCAGTCTCCACTACGGTTATTCCCAATGGCGCCGTTCGTCCACTCACGACACACCTTTACCACAGATGCGTGTGGACAGTTCACAAACGTCGCTGTTTCCGAAATGCTGCCGAAATCGCTTCCCGGACCCATGGCAGCAGGAAGCGCACTGTGTATAACCAGCCTGTCGATCGCATTATATACCCACTTCACCAGCCCACGTCACGTGTCATACGTCATGGGCGATGCTTTGCAGATGGCACCTCTATCAGGTGGTCATAATAATGTGATTCGACTGTGTGTATGCATATGTATGTATATATGCATACATATGTTTATGTTTGTATGTATTATCGTAAGCATACGCGAGTTAAGGTTGTTCACGGTAAAGTGAGCACGGCCCTAATTACTTTTTTTCATATCAGCCAGTTTTTATCCTTCCATCATTTTTTAAATAAATATTGCCATGTAAATAATAAACCAAGTTTACAGTATATATATATACACACACACACATACACGTTTCACCGGACTCGAAAGTTAACTAATAAAATATATTTATTTACTATTGTTCCAAATTAGAGGGCTTCAAAAAAAAAACTCACGTTATCATGAATAGCCTATATACGTATATACGTATGCGTACATATGTACATATATACGTATGCGTAGGGCTACATATGTACATACATACGTATGCGTCCATATGTACACATATACGTATGCGTCCATATGCACATATATACGTATGCGTACATATGTACATATATACGTATGCGTAGGGCTACATATGTACATATATACGTATGCGTCCATATGTACATATATACGTATGCGTCCATATGCACATATATACGTATGCGTACATATGTACATATATGCGTATGTTTACATATATGTNATATACGTATGCGTCCATATGCACATATATACGTATGCGTACATATGTACATATATGCGTATGTTTACATATATGTATATATATGCATACTTATACATGTATATATCTTGTTAATGTTTGCAGTGGAGGAAAATACTATTCTGTTGAAACTGTTTGTAGTGGATGATATATGAGGTGTGTTCAAAAAATAAGGTGACTTGTTATTTTGCGACTTTGCCTCAATAAATATTTATGTATTCATCAATATATATTTTGTCACCTTTAAAGTAATCCCCCTCAGATATAATGCACTTGTGCCAGCGCTTTTTGCCAATCCTCGAAGCACTTATGATATGCGCATTTTGGTATGGCATTGAAGTCTCCCAGGTATTTATCTCCTCAATCGTGGCAAACCTCCGTCCTTTCATGGGTCTCTTCAGTTTTGAGAACAGGAACAAGTCGCAGGGGGCCACGTCCGGTGAATACGGTGGCTGAGGCATGATTACAGTGTTGTTAATACAGATTCTTTGATCCATTGTTTGCGATAGCAAAAGATCGCCAAGCACACCAAAACACGCCTAATCTTTATATCTGTCACAAACAAACTAACAATGCAAAATGGCTGATAATGTCAACGTGTGTTGGTGACATGTGTACCAACATAACGATAAAAACAATCGATATTAGAATGTACGTAGCCCTCGAAATTTGCAAAGTCACCTTATCTTTTAACCTACCTCGTATGTTTATCATTTTCTTAGTTGTTATATTTGTTGAAAATTCATTGTCCCCTATGTATCCTCGCCTAGTGGGTTAATTTTTTTTTATAGACATTATAAGCATTGGAGTAAGTCTCATTANTTTTTAGACATTATAAGCATTGGAAAGTCTCATTAATTTCAGGATGTAATATAATCCAACATTTGTCATTCAACTTCAAAAACAAAATAAAGGGCCCATCCTCAAACGGTATCTTAAGATAAGCTACTCAATTCATAGATTTAACGGAACGTGGTAATGTTGACGTGGCAAACTGTATAACTTGAATGTTTTGATTTCATGATAGCGTTGAATTAAAATGTTTCATTTGTTACATTAGAATATATCACTTTACTTATACCAAATTGATAACTAGGCTTATTATATACAGGATTATAAAAAATGCCAGCAGTGTTTTTTTTTTGTGCAGCTAGCTTTTTCAGCAACACTGGAAATCTGCGGGTTTCCGCAGTTATTTAAATACTGTCCGTAATAATTGCCTCCCTTCCTCGAAGCTGTTAGTAGAGCGAGCAAACATTGGGGCACGTCCGCATTGCAAATTTTAATTCCGAACGGCGTGTCCGCCGGGCGTAATGTGATATCGATTCTCGTCTGTTGGCACGGCTAGTGGCTCTGAAATTATCGAGTATTATAAATGTTGTCTGTAAGCTCGCGTGTTTGGGGTTCACTTCAAAAATGCTGAACCTGTACAAATGAAATGTTGTGGTTTTTTAAAATTATTTTTGTTTTTTTTTCTAATATAAATGCCAAGTAGCTATTACGAGTTGGTGACATGAAAATTAATTAAAAATACGATAAAGATGATAGGAAGNACTGAAGGTCTCCGTCCAAATTTTCTTATAATGTTAATTGCGAAATACTGTGTTTCCGGTAAATAAAAAACGTTAAAATCACTACAGTAATACATATAATTGTACATTTGGTAAGATTGCTCACGATATAGCGACTGGTGTGAACAAATATCAGTGGTCTATTCCACTAAGCATAACCCAAAAGTACTTTTCCTTTGAGTGTTTGAACTTATCCGGATGTATTATTCTTTGTTACCTACGAAAATTAGAACTTAAAGAATTATTTTCCATAATTCCCATCAGGGACCTCGGTGGCAGTTTGATCGCCGTGACGTCACTCTGCCGAGAAGGTCGGACTGGCAACAATTCGAGCCCAACAAAACGCAGTACATTTCTTTTCTGAACGTTGATGCAGTATTCTATGACCTGGAGCCTGCTGTAACGAGGACTTGTTTTCGTTAGCCTTTCGGCATAGTCTTGACACGTTAAACTCAAAATTAGCCCTAACTTAATTTTTTTTTTTAATGTTTTGGCATTGAGTGTGAGATGCCAAATAGAGTATATTTTCTCCAGGTACGTCAGAAAGACCTTAATTACAAAGTTTAACTTGTAAGGATNGTGAGATGCCAAATAGAGTATATTTTCTCCAGGTACGTCAGAAAGACCTTAATTACAAAGTTTAACTTGTAAGGATCCAACCGTTTTCTCGTAAATCCCATGCACTCGTATACACACATTCTTTGCATGCATAGAGTCAATGCATTCATACAGGCAATGAAAACAAGATGGATAAGTTCGAAACAGTGCAGAATAANCTTTGCATGCATAGAGTCAATGCATTCATACAGGCAATGAAAACAAGATGGATAAGTTCGAAACAGTGCAGAATAAAGTCTGATCGACAAGATACAGATTTGGTTGTACGTTGTACGCTTTCATTACATTGCAGGATTGTGCGCTTTCCTTTCGCCATTGCTATAGAGATGCATACAAGATTAAACCCACCTTGAAGATAATAACAGGTGCCATTAGTTTTTTTGCATTGCTATGCTGCCATTCATAAGCTGTCTGAGGGAATCTTATTCGGACGTAGTTGTTGCATTTTGTATTTTTTTTNCATTGCTATGCTGCCATTCATAAGCTGTCTGAGGGAATCTTATTCGGACGTAGTTGTTGCATTTTGTATTTTTTTTCCCCTAGACATCTGCGGTTTTTATGCACGAGAAAGGCTGTCTGAGAGAAGTCCTGCCGACTGACTGANATTTTTTTTCCCCTAGACATCTGCGGTTTTTATGCACGAGAAAGGCTGTCTGAGAGAAGTCCTGCCGACTGACTGAACCCAACACTTACACTTGACCTGTACTCGAACCCACAGCTTTCGCGGCTCTTTACCGTGCCATAAGAACGGAAGTACTAGCATGTAGTTAAGACACAGCAGCCATAACACGGCGTTTTCAGGGTCGCAGATTCCTCTGGGCGGGCGCACGCATGACTTCCGGCGCGAGTTCGCAGAAGGCTTGTCCTAGCGACATGCGAATCGCCGGAGAATGTAAAGCGACATCTTATAGTGTGTGTGTGTGGCAGTGTTGGCGGTGGGGCGGAGGTGATTGTCCCGCACGCGCATTCAACCACCAGCGTGCCGAAAATGCAGGGGTTTACGACAGGTACGTGACGTCACGCGCACAACAATGAACGTGTGGAGTGTAACCAGAAGCTGGGGGTTGTAGCTCTCACGGGTAGTTCAAATGAACAAAGCAACGTAGTATGTAATAAAGTCATTGACAGGAAATTTGGAATGCCTCTCTCCCTTTATTTCGCATGCGTGATGAAAGAGAATCGTGGCCGCCGCGATATACCAAAGTGCGGGAATTTTGGTTCAGTTCGCTGTATCGGTGCAACAGGATCAACAGATCGCATAGAAGTATACAAAAGAGGAAATTACAAATGCTGTGTTAACGGTATTGAAAAATTATGAAAGTCATTTGTTTGCGATTGTTGGATTACACAATTTGGGATCAGTCTGACAAACCACGTCTGAAATATGTCTAAAGCTTGTATTTAATATATCTGTTTTCACTATCGTGAGAGAAAAAGCGTATCAGTTCATATTTTTAACTGTACAATTTAGCTATGTCAGTAACGATAATGTGCTTCAATATTACTCGTACTTGCTATAAAGACTGGGAAAAGGTATTTGACCTATGACGGTAACATTAAAATTTTGACACGCGCAAAAAACATTCGATTGGAACGTTTGTTAATTACTGTAACGGAATTCCTAGTCGGTTGAAGAAACATCCTACCACTGCATGTATTTTATGTTATCATTAGGTTATTGCATGCATATCAAGTCATGGTATGATCTGTGTAAGACATCTTAAATATGCGGTCATCACTTGTGTGGAAAAACTTTGCATGATTTCTTACCTTGCTAAACACTGCCTGCTTGCCAAACTTGCTTTTGTTAACAGGAAGTGCCTGAAACTAATTTGGAGGGAAGCAAGCTAACAGGCGTGGAAGTTATTTGTAGTTCTTCCTCTTACGNCAGGAAGTGCCTGAAACTAATTTGGAGGGAAGCAAGCTAACAGGCGTGGAAGTTATTTGTAGTTCTTCCTCTTACGTAGTGGTCATCGTAGCTTAAACACGCTGATCAGATTTGTCTGCAAGGTATTTCACTCATCCTTTCATTATTTTTCCCATTAAACACAGTCTTTCCCAAGAAAACGATTGAATGTGAACCAACTGACCGTGTAATATTCTCTTATTTAGTCNTCCATTAAACACAGTCTTTCCCAAGAAAACGATTGAATGTGAACCAACTGACCGTGTAATATTCTCTTATTTAGTCTCCGTTTGTAACGACACTGTCGATCCATACAGATTTGCATGTTTGCTTGAAATTTATTCCATCTAGACGTCAAGAAACAGCATGTAACACAATATATATCACGGACAAAACGTTAATACTGTAGCAATTTAGGACTCGTATTTAACTTAAAAAAATTTATAATATCGATGATCTGTGTTTAAAACATTATAAAAATATGCCTGCATCATGTTAGTAGAAAAGAAAAACTAAATGGCTCAGGTAAGCAGAGCATTGTGGCATCTATTTTTCTTCTAACACGTGTGCGTGCAGGTTCTCGCCGGTATAAAACGCCGCTAAACCCCACATAAACATGAAAAATTTGTAACGACTTGCCTATACTTCACGCAGTTCTCCAAAGGGTCGAAATACTGGAACCAAGTCACAATTAATTTCTGAGTAATGAGAAACCAGCAAATTATATGTATGTAATGAATTATTTATGGATTTTTTTAACTATATATGTCATTAAATATATTTAAGATTGTCGGAGCGGGTGAAACAGTTTTGATCTTGGTGTAGTAATTTTCTTATTTCATATGCATTAATGGTAACAAAATATTAGAAATGAAAGCAAATGAAGTGCATGTAGGTCAAGTGAAGACTGACCCATGCCTCAAATGTGCATCAGGCACGCTAATGCAATGCCCAAACACGCTCGGTAACGACATTAGAAACCGTGGAAGAAACAGATTAGTATAAGCGGTCGGATCCATTGCGTGCATTGAATAGCGAACAAACGTGGCGTACGCACGGACATTGAAGACCATCCACGTGGTATTAAAAACGTTAAGGCTACTTCTAACTTCTGCTCAGACTGGCAAAATTAATGTTAAAAGTTAGGAAACCAAAAATTCTCGCCACTAGGTAAGCGCTAGTGTCACATATGCACCAAATTTTCTCTTCTTTCTACGTTAAAAAACAGGACAATTGCAATAAACACAAAGAAAATATTAAATAACTTCGAAATAAGTAAAATCTTTCTCTTTTATCATTCACATAGATTAAAATGTTATTTAAAAGTAACCTCTTTGGAACACTGCGCACCTAGCGGCGGAAATTTTCCCTATGCCAAACTTTCCCATAAGAAATCTCGTTTTGTTCCTGACCGGAGTAGAACTAACCTTAGTGACGTACGTGGCCGGTGCTCGACTGGTGGGAAGGGGACCAGTGAATTCCTCAGGATTACCTGCTGTGATTGATACACGGGTCTATCGACTTTGAGGCGCGGAGTAAGCCGGGCATAGAGTAGATAAGTACACAGAGGCGGAAATGGCGCTGCGGTTCTTGGGATGTGGGCGTACCCATTCTCTCAGTGGCTGCGCGTGGGTGTGGGAACGGGCCTTGTGTCTGATTGATTACTACATGCTGAGAAATTTTGACTATTGGCTGGGTTGGCGGGTTGCAAGTAGAATACCTGCCATGCGCTGATTGGCGAACGGTATTGTACAATTTTGCTAGTGTGTGCTGCGGGAGTTGGTGGTGTAAACGGCCGTTCCGCCTCTGTATTCTTGAGTATTCTGTGGTCCGGGAGGCGTGTGAACCCAGACATATCTCGTTACTCGCGGTCGCTCTGTGGAACTCTCTCCTGCAGGAGACGGCACGCGTGCCTAGGTATGAGGGAGGGAGAGAGGAAAGAGAAGAATAGAAGGCGAGGTGGGGCGTCTTCCTCCGATTGGACCAAGCGTGACCGGTTTCCAGAATGGCGCGCGCCCTCATTGGCCATTCGCGTCGCGTCGGTCCATTTCCTGTGCTTGTCCCGGCGGGTCGTGTGGTGCGTCGCGCCGTCGTGACTGAGTGCGACCCGTTAGTGTTTTCTGATTCTATCCTCCGTCGCCGTCCCCCCGCGACTAACCACTCACCGTGCTCTCTGTACACCCGACGTCCCGCGGCGACTCCTAAAAGCAGGCGCTCGCCCGGACATTCTTCTGGCTCCACACTCGCTCTGCCTTCTTTAAGCGGCAGGAACACACCCGCTCCTATATTCTGTACCATATAAGAAGGCCACTTTCTTGACAGTTGACAATCGCCGCGCCTTTTCGTTTATGTATCCATTCGCCATCAAATGGCGTTTCAAGAATAGGCTTTGATGTGGCCAGGAGGTGCTGCTGCGTGCGGCAATTGGTGAACTGCTTTGGTGGCGCTGCATTCGTAAACGGAGCTTGTGGACGTGTGTAGGGTCGTTCATAAACGGGGTTTACGAAATACAAGTTACTTTAAAAATTATACAGAGCTCGCGGGAAAATAAAATTATTTATATATGCGCGTGAATACGTTATTTTAAAAAACAAAACTATAACATGTTTCTGAGTGTAGTTCGGGATATGGATGACAGATGGCGTGGAAGGGCATATTGCAACATATGGTGCACTTTTAACCCACAAGATAGCAGCACCTGGTTTGAGAGTCTGGAAACTTTGGATTTTTTCGTCACATTTGGATACGTATCGTTTTATTGTGCATCTCATTTTGAACACCTATACATTACTATTTTATCACGAAGTTTCGTTTCTAAAACTAAAAACTGCTGTTTTATGACCACGTAAAATAAAATGTATTAATTAATGTACGAACTCTTTCTTATGCGCGTATTTTCTGCTTGTGTGATGTGCTTCGGCACTGCTCTCAGAATAGCCAACGTAATATTAACTTTTGTTCGTTCGTGCATCAGCTGATACAGGATTTTGTAAATGGGACGTTAGTTGTTTTCAATATATTAAGTTGCCACTCACTGACTGTCAGAAAGTGGCCTTCTTATATGAAATGAACTATACTTCCCGCCCGGAGGCTGATTATTAACTCTCCGACAACCGTCGCTATGCTTCGTTCACATATATTGCTGTGCATGTTTGCGTTGAACAGTCATTGTCATGGAAGTATCACGTCACTACTTGTATAAACAAGTCGCGTGAACTATTTGGAGTCAATATTTCCATTTCATCCACGAAAAATACATTAAATTATAGATCGAAGTGAAAACTGACAAACAATATAAATAACATTTTAGTTTTTGTGGTTGAGGGGGGAACGGGTTGAGCGGGGAAGAAAGCAAAGTAACTGGGAATAAACCACAACTGAAATCAAGATGGTGGCCTATAGCGTATTAAAATGCTCTCCAATAGTGCCCTCTAGCAGATTCCTTCGAAAATACACCATATTGAAACACAATATGGCTGCCATAAACAATATTGCACAGTTCCATCTTTGATTTGAAAGGAGTCGTTGAGGCAAGTTGGCATGTAAAACAATTTTTGACTTATTTTGTAGATTTTTTCACTGACTCACAAGATGGCTGTAGCAGTAAAACGTATTTTATGTTTTTTTTATGGCGACCAAAGTTGCTAATACATAAGTGGCGTGGAGAGGTTTAAGCGGCTCTAAATGTCGAGGTCTTGAGAGCCGATGAGGGTGAAGTGAGGTGAGTATGGAGAAGCCAAGGGCGGGGGGAATTCGCCGGTCAGCGGCATTGTCTGGCACGTTTCCCAGGTGCAAAAATCCGAGAACTACCCCGCTGGGAATCTAATCCGTTTCGCCTGGGTGGTAGCCGAGCGCTCTAGCAGTTGCGTCACCGTGGTCCCTTAATACGCTAGTCGAATGAGTAAACAAGGGGGCAAAACAATGTATGGAAATCTGTAGTTTTCGAGGGAAATTTGGGAATTTCTGTGGGTAATTGTAGCAATTTTAATGTTTTTCGAGTGAAATGAAAGAAATACTGTAATAAAGGCGGCGGGAGGAAAAAAAAGACGGTATCTCCAAGATGGCTCTAGAGGTCAAGGACGACTTCATGCTAGATGGCCTGGAATCCCAATATTGCACCAGAAGAAACAATATTGTACTACTGGCTATGAGACGTTTGGTGAAGGTGCCGTTGTCTCCTTTGCTTGTGGGCCTCGGAAGCACAGCCTAGCTGCAGGTAGGCGGACGTCTGAAAGCGAGAAGCAGGAAGATGGCTGACAGATTGCATGTGAACTGCATAGGCTTTCGCACCGATTGTGGAATGTAGCGCTGTCAAGTGTAGCCGATCAGCCAAGGTACGACACGCCATCTAGAGTTCTAGACGAATGATATCCAGCAGGCATATTATGACCCACGAACGCTAGTTCGCTTCTGAATGTAACTCTGCGTCTTTACCGTGTTTCAGATAGCGTTTTAGTGATTATGACCACTCCTCCTTGCGACGATCGCTACATTTTGCTTCAAAGCAAACACTTTGCGTCAACACAAACTTTGCGACGACAGTTGGCAATACGTACATTGAAAAATATCTCCCTTTTGAATAAATTCGAGGCAAATTTCTGTCTTAAACGTTTTTCAAAATCCACTTTTACGTCACTTAAATGAACAACACGTGCGCAAAGAAGAAAATGAGTAAAAGAATACACATATTACAAACATCGAGCAAAATATTGAAACGTGGTCATTAGCACGAAGTTGTGAACTGCGATATTTCATATTTTGCGTATACTCTTACGTGCGTTTTTTTGTCATAGATTATAAACGTTAATATTCCTAGTCTATTCATAAAATTTCAAGTAAAAATCAGGAGTTTACAGAATATATGTGTTTTGAGACGTAAAACTTTTGGAAACGCGAATTTCACTCAAATAAAGCAACCTGACGAACATAATATTCTCTTTTTAAAGTGTTAATTCATAATAAATACTCCATACCTTGAACCATATTAAATTTAGTTCATTACAATTTGTAAATCGTATTAAATAACATTAAAAACTGTAATTACGTTCATTGTATTTTTAACTCGTACGTGGATATAAATTTCAGATATTTAAAAATGTTCATAATTTGTGTGCACGGCGAGAAAAAAAAACAAAAAAAAACTGATTACTTAAAACGCTGAAAAACGAATATTAATTTTACAAAAAAATATACCAAATCAGATTAGAGCCCACGAATATTTTACATCTAGTGCGTCAGCAGCGACCCTATCCACTACGCTACAGTGCATTTGGCAACTATGCCATTCACAATAGTTTAAGTAGCTTCCACACAACTTTGCGACACGGCGGCTTGAAAATATACGCACTCATTTTGAAAACAAATATCAGTTTCATCTGTAATCTTAAACTACTTTGAAAATATAAATGAATACTTTAACATACGACAGATACTGTTTCTAAGCTCCGTTATTTAATTAAAACAGGTTTTGTTCACGAGGTTACGGCCACTCATGAAAAATGTCCGCCATTCTCTCTTGCTGCGCGAGACGCAAAGTGGTTTGCGCGGTGTATGTCTCCCGCGCTAAGTTCGCGATCGTTTTTATCGTCGACGCAGACTTTGCGTTCGCAAACTGAGCGGTCGTAATCAGAACTAACGCACAGTACGGTTTTACATCGTGGTCAAACGCTAAACTGCTTTGCGTTTCCTAGAGTTGCGATCATAATAGACCCGCACGTACGGAACAGATTGGCAGTCGACGACGCAATACGCGCGCGCGCACACACACATTGTCGTAGCTTGGGTTAGTAACCTCTGCAATTAGCGCGCGACAGTTTGGAACCGACCAAACCTCTCCGCTCCGCTTGTGTATAAGTCATTTTTGTCACAGTTTGAAAAAAAAAACTACATATAGAAGTCAAAAGAAAGTGCAGTTGGCACTTTATTTTTACTTTTTTCCCCATTTTTCTACTTATTCCATACATTATGTCTGTTAACCGTTCATTGGTTTGTTTTCCTCCTTCCCATTCTACTTTTTCTTATATTTCGGTCCTGACAATTCCTAAACGTAGGGTGTGACGCTAAACACTTTCCTCTCTTTTTCATCAGTATCCCGTTCTCAACACCACTCCAGTAGTTTTTTTTTTTTTAATACAATCAGTTTTTCTCCAGTCTTCTCCAAAGCCATTCGTTAGTTCTTCACACGTTCTTAGTAATTATCTCCTTTCTTTCTGAAGTCCACGTTTCTTATCCATACGATACCACATTCCAGACGAAACACTCGGCAAACTGTTTCAGTTCAGCTCGAATCCTTTGGGTTGTCGGGAACCTATCCATCTTTTCAGAGCAGCAGGCTTTCGTTATATATGGTAGTTTTACGAATCTCGTTAGTTAAAGAAACATCTGAGCCAAGTGTGGTAACGCCTATATCGCACGTTACTTTTCATCCTTAAGTCCTGTTAAGGCGCTCGTCTACGTGACAATATTTTCTGCTTTTGAGGCACGGTAGCAAGGAAGCGATAAAAGCGACAATGGTACGTGTATCAAGGTTGCCGTCATGCGCAAGGCTCTCAACTGGCGTGCAGGATTTCCATCGTACAAAATTTACTACGTGGCTTTAAGGTGGCCGCCTGGTTGAAGGAATTTTGCACGTCTGAGGCCTAAAAGCGTGTGAGCGCTAGGGGCGACGTTTATTAATAGTAACACATCCAGAATGAGAGACAAATCTCCGACTTTCTGAATAATACATTATTGAATAATGGAGTGTAAATTGTGCGATGCTATCAACCCTCTTTCATAAAAACGGATGGTTTGGTATCCCATTTGTGCCGCAACAAATTTAAATGCCCGATATTTTTTGTTTCTTCCTGGGCCTTAGTAATCTACTGTAGAATGAAAAAGCCGTCGTGTGTTTTTGCGCTAAATACCGCCGTTTTCTAGAAATTAATGCATAATGAATTGGAACATTTACAATGTTATATAATAATGCACTAATTTCTGGAGAACAGTGGTGTTTAACGCAAAAACGTAAGATGGCTTTTTCATTCACCGTATACGGCAAATTACTGAGCCGCAGAAAAAAAAATCGCACAGTAAAATTTTTAAATACACAAACGGCATTCCAACCCATTTTTTTTTTAAATGTAAAGGGATTGATAACCGCACCCAATTTTTTTTTATGGTTTACACTTCGTCGTTCAATAATGCATTATCCAGAAACTCAAAGATTTGCCTTTCATTGTGGATGTGCTGGGTTAATAAAATTCTACTTAAGCCTAACTTTCAAGGGTGCTTACACCCTTCCGGAATAAACTTAGGCCATAGGTCGTATATATCTTTCAGCTTAATTTTTAATGAGGAATCACCTGCCGACGTTTGTACGTAGAGTTCAGTTCTATCCTGTATATTTTCCTCCTAATTATTGTGTAAGCAGTGTGTAGTTTTTTTAAATTTAAGTGTAGGTTAGCTAAGTACGCAAGTCAGCTTTTGATTAGCCTAGCGGCTTAAAGCAGGAGCGTAAAAAAAAGGATGGATGGTGTTCCTTGATATTCTGTAAAATAAATAAGATGGCTTTTATATCACGCTATTACATGGCTTTGCAAAAGGCTCGGATGCTGTAAATCTCTTCCTCCTTCACAGCATCTCAGCGTAGCTTGGGTTGCACATCTCTGTGGAATATTTGTAGCGCCAGTTCGGATGTATAGTATAACTGAGCAGTCTGCGTGTGTATGCATATATGCGTACGTATAAAATGTTGTATATAGTGTGTTTTTTTTAGGAATATACGCGTAGTGTACATGAAAATTTTCGTACAGTGCTATGTTTTCAGTAAAGTTAATACGAGTTTGAAGCGAGGGTGGCGACCTTGACCCGCTTGTTGCCACTGCCGTGCCCTCATTCCAGAGCCTATCGATCTCGTATACTCTAGGCCAGTCTTTCCTAACCTTTTTCAGCCACGGACTCCTAGGAAATCAAGTCAATCTCGCACACCGCCCGCTGGCGCACGTTCGTCGTGCTAAGTAAGCATAGCGATTACTAGACTTTTGGTGACATTTATTTATTATTGTTAAATAGTCCAGAGATGAGACTGCGGACCCCCCATACATATACTCGCGGACCCCCAGGTGTCCGCGGACCCCAGGTTAAGAAACACTGCCCTAGGCAATACTTAATGCATTTGTCTATACAACAGTACATTCCCCTTTGCGTTCATTTATTATTTCTGTTGTTTTGATGACATTGTACTGGTTGCCTTCGTTCCGCTTATTGAGGTGAGTTCAGCTGTTAAATACCAAAACAGAATGCAACTGTTAAATAAGCTTTTAATTTTACAGACGTATGTAACTTATTCATGTTATTTTTTAGTACAGTGCAGTCAACGGATGTTTTTATGGCTGCAGTCACAGTGTTGATAACATGCTTTTATTTTTTAGTCGTGGCAACAGGAAACACAGTTAATTTTTTTTTCACTGCGGGCTTTTATGATACAATGTTTTAATAAGTAAACTGTTGTGTTTTTTGTTTTTTTTTGTTCGGTACACTTAAACGAGATAATTTTGCAAACGAATGGCTGTAAAGGAAATAAAAAAAGTGCTCCGAGCTGCGAGCTGTGTTCAGTACAGTGTGAAGTGTGTAAGTCCATGTTTGCATTCCATGCACCCGAGCTCGCGCGTGTCGCTATTCGTATGTGAAGTGTGAGAGGAGTATATGTGTATCCAAACTGGCCTGGAAGGTAACGCCCCTCGAAACACGAAGGCATGCAACCTGCTGTGTGACGTCACGCAAGTTTCCCAGCTTCGTACGAAATGTAAAAAGGTGTATGGCGTTACAAATGAATGTTGAGCATTATTCCTGTCGGAAACAGCATATTTTAATTTTTTGTAACAAAGACACGGCAAGGTTGTGCTATATCCTTTTAAAATTACGCATACTTTTACATAGTGTAGCCCATATGTTACATGAACTTTAATTGCTTTCGTAGTGTTTAGTGTTGCTCCTCAAGGTACTCCTGTGAGGGGAAGCTACAATCGTATATATGTATCCACTACTATGCTTCCATGTTAATGCCTGGAAACAAATGTACAAGATAACCGTCTGAGTTACCCCGATTGCATTATTATTGTTTTGATTTTCCCGTCGAACTTGCGTATACTATGTTACAGAAGTTTGCATACACTATCAGCTAACGAAGGGATTTTTATTCAAGTGTGACGATTCGAATAACTTTGACGGGCGACTTACTGTACCTGGTTCACTGGGTTAATTGAACACACTTGAAATTAGCGTCTGGAGAATACTTTTTTTTCCCCGTAACGTAAAAACTAATTGGAGTACACGTGGCGACGGGATACGCAATGGGGCGAAATAAGAAATTAAGCAGGGCTTTCAAACGGGCCCAGTCAACTGTGCAGCCACAGCGCCCAAGGACCTCGGGGGCATCCTGTAAGGCGGCAAGCTGCGTAGGGTACATTGTGTGACCAGCTGTAGGCGACCCTTGTCGGCAGATGTGTCCTTCATCGCCGCCAGACGTGCCGCGCGCTCAATGACTGTTTTGAGCCCCCAGGAAATGACCCCCTACCCTTACTCCTCACAGCCACCATTCATCATCTTTCCGGGCACACCTGGCCTTCACGCAGTCAATCCAGCCAAGAAAAGTGTCTGAGGGTCTGCCGAGAGCTTGCCACAAAGAAAAAGCGTGGAGTGTTGATCAAGTGAATATTTACTGTTGCACAATTTAAATATTCGCGTAAGAAAGAATCGAACTGCCCTTACAGGATGCAAACCATAGGCGACCATATTTCGTTGGTGTAGTCGCCGTCTTTGTTTCATTATATCCATCGATACTTGATCGGGATCCTGGGAGAGGAATTGGGAATACCCGTAGCATGGGAGTGCACCGGATTTACATGGAGCGAGGACGGTAAACCACGAGAACTACGGTACGACCTACATAGCCTACGACTACCGCGTGACAACACGTAATCATCAGTGACGATGTGTTCAGACGTGTTCGTACTCCCAATCGGAAAATACGAAGTCATTACTAAAATTGTCTGTGTTTTTTATAGCCAGTTTCCAAGAATGGCCACCCTTCCTTTGGCAAACCACTATGACGGATATTTTTGATGCTATTTGAGAACGAGCGATGTCTTACGGTAGTCACTTGTCTGCAGTGCCACAACAATACGGAAGTTATTACAGAATTGTAGAGGCGCCCTATTTGGTGACGTCAATGTTCGCATACACAGTATATGTTTAGCATTCTTCGCAGCGGTTTCAGGGACGCGTCTTTATTGAATATAACGCATACTACGGAAAGGAATAGTGCTATTAAGAAAAGTTTACTACGTCTTAGTTTCTTAGCACGGCACAAGGTAGCTCTGTAATAGCTTTCGTATGCTTGTGGCGCAGCAAACAAGTGACTATCGCGATCAGTCCTTTCGTAAGCAACCATATGGAAGCAATTTGCAATGGAGCAGTGCACCTGACTGTACAACATGCAGAACCCATTAAAGCAGTACGCACACTACCAGAAAAGTACGATTTATGTTGTATGTTAAATAAGAATACATACATTTGTTTACATTTTAAAATATTTTGCTAGAATTTACTTTTTTTAAATGTTGAAAAAGAATGTTTTAGGTATAATTATTTTAATTAAAATTTAAGTGTATTTACATTTTAGATACTTAAGGAAGTGCATTTTGCACGAAAAGAAAGAAAGAAAGATATGATAATAATTACTGTACTTGTATGTTATAAACATTAGCAATAATGTTAACAAATATTTTTAAACATTTATTTCGTGCACATCCGTTTTAGTTATGAAAGTTATTTTTTATACCTGAAATGAATGTAATTAAAATAAAAAGTTTATTTTGTATATTTTACCAATATATTCTTCAATACAGTTATAGTAATTATTATGATTTTACTCGAAGCAGGCTTGCTTGCTAAATGTGTTTTCTGAAGTATCCAGAATGTAAATATGCGTATGTGTAGATTAAAAATAAACTCTTATTAATTTATTTTTTAAACATTCAAACAAGTACATTACAGCAAAACATTATACAATGTTAAGAAATACAGCTGCCCCAAAAATATTGGCACTCCTACATTTTAGAGGCTGGTTAAGAAGAAAACTGTGTATTTAAGTAAACAGCACCTGTAATTGCTGACGTATGTAACGATGTTTCTGCACAGACTCCCTGTCCGTAACAAATAAATTCATAATAGAAAACAAACCTCTTTTTTTCTACACAACAAAAACAGTATTCTCACACACGATACAACAGCACCCTTCGCTAGTGTGCACATTTTTTTTAGTCAGTGTGCATACCCTTAGCATTTATAACAGCTTGCATGCAACGTGGCACGCTATTGATCAAATTTAGTTTCACTGATGGGGCGGGTTTAGACCATGCTTCCAGGAGTACTGGGGCCGCGGTGGCTGAGCGGTTAGCCTGCTCGCCTCCCACCAAAGCGAACCGGGTTCACCGTATTTTCGCATGTGGGATTCGTGCCGGACGATGCCGCTGGTCGGCGGGTTTTCTCGGGCATCTCCCGTATATCCCGCCCTTTCATTACGGCGCCGCTCCATACTCACCCCAATCACCCTCATCGGCACTCAAGACCAAGACCTCGCTGTTAAGAGCCGCCCAAATCTCACTCATTCCAGGAGTACTATCTCAATCCCCCCCCCCTCCTCGACGAACGACTCTTTCTGTTTTGAACGTGGAGATGAACCCACATATGCTCAAATGAGTCCAAATCAGGACTCTGTGGTGCGGTACGAACCATTTGCGGACCAGTGTGCTTCAGGTTATTGTCATGTTGGAAATAAGACCCCACGAAGACCCCAAATCATTATAGCACGTCCTCTATATTTAACGGCTGGAAAATATGTTTGGACTAGAGTTCCAAATCTCTAATGGCTTGTCGATGTATTCCTTGGCAAACTGCAAGCGTTTATTTCAATTATTTTCCTAAATTTATGGCTTCTGTTTGGGAGATCTGCCATGAACATTAAGCTCCATTTAAAACATTTCGTACAGTTTGAGCACTCACCTTATTGTTTAATGTTTGCTGGATGTCTCAAGCAGTTGATTCCACAATTCTGTAGGGTTCTTTCTGCGCAAGATTTACAATTCGTCTACGCTCTCGGGCTGTACTGTGAATACACTCGGATACCCGGGTCGATGCTTATTTTGTGTTGCACCAATCTCCTCGTATTTTTTAATGACAGAAAGTTCGTTTCCAATCTTACGATGTTTTTTCCCCTGTGAATGGAACAACAGCTCTATCACGCAAAGCCACAAAATGCTCTTTTTCTTCGGACTACACGCTATTCACGGTAAAGTGAGCACTTTTGAAGTCCTCATTTGTAATAATAGTCAATAAATATGTTTTATTTTAACTGTAGACGTTAACTTCCGAGTGAGGTGGAATATACACACTGTGCTTATTACTCACATGGCAATATTTATTTTAAAATGTGGTTAAAGGATAAAAAATGGCAGAAAGGAAAAAGTAACTAGGGCCTCAAAAGTGCTTACTTTACCGTGAACAGCCTATACTGCCATATAAACCTGCATGAAACTGCTGTCCGCTCCAAGTCTCATGATAGCTCTTTCGGCGGTTGTCCGGTGTAAGGAGACGCGACTGATTGACGAAGGGGAAATCTAGGAGGAAGAAAAACAGGCTTATCAGCCGTGGGCGTGGCCGTGATAATACCCATTCTAAAAACATATCTCAGCAGTCTCTCCAGTGGTGCGTGCTGCAGTCGCGATGGAGCAACATGGCCAGCCCGAAAAATGATACACAGCAGAGAAAGAGGTGATTGAAAACGTAACTTTAGCATGTGATGACGAAGCAAACGCCAAATGTTTGCGCCTGCCGATAAATAAAGAAACTGAAAGAGCAGCGTTATATACAGGTATAAGCGTATAGTCTATTCTCAGAATTCGCAAGCACAGCACAGAATAACCCGAAGAAGCGGAGATTAACTCAGGGAAAAAACAAGCAAGTTACACTATTAAAAAAAAGGGGGGGGGGTTGACCGTACCAATTTTCATATTGTACAGAAAACTATTCTGTTACAACAGTTTAGTAGAGGGCATTACACTATTTACTTTTCTCCCCAAAGCTGTTTGGTGAAGTTAATTACAAGAAAATACTTTGTAGCTACCACGTAATTATTGTTACGCGCTCGCGGCTTCGCATCCCGCGCGAGCGAGTGGAAGTGAAGGACAGCAGTTATATGATAGCAGCGGTGGCAAATCAATAAAATGTTTTGAATTACAGGTGCCAGCTAAACCAAGAGCCACGTATCTATTATCAAAAAGCGAGCCGACACGATAATCCTTTTGCGGCGCGCGCTGCTAACCTTGGTTGTATTGAGTTTCTGTATTTATCTGAAGAATGTTCTTGAGGTTTGCTGCCTCGTCGGGCCTCCGAGCCGTTGTTATTGAATGGATGAGTGGCTGAGTGATCAGCGGAAGGGAAATCGGCGACTATAAGTATCAAGTAGTGAAGAGCACAGCTGGCCTGCTGGACTATTGGACTAGATGCGTGAGTGAAAGGCATTAAAAATGATGGCAACATACAGACTGAACGCGTGTTAATGATGAGTATGAGTTAATTGACTATTTCGGAATAGCTACATTGGGAAGGACGTTAATTAGAGTTGAAATAGACATTTAAAGTTGCGCTCTATGAAAAATAAAAAGAGGAAGAGTGGGTATAGAAAATTTAATGCTGTAAATAATAGGTGTGTGAATATATTAGAAATCAAATTTAGTTCTTTCATTTTCATTAAGACGAACTCAGATACACCCGTCAGGCGGCTATGTAACATTATTTTTCAACTGTATTTATATCCACGAAATGTCTACTAACTGAGAGGATAGGCATTATTCTCCCGCATTACCGATCTTGTTTTCATTGCATGACTCCCTTCTATAAGACCACCCATCCTAATATTTTGGATATTGTTTTACCGTTTGATAGCAACATAACCAGCGCTGTGTGTTGCATCGTTCATGAGAACATCGCTATAGTTTGTTGATATTTATACCGACATAAAACCGCTCCCCATTTAACATTGCTGAGCTGTGAACTGTGTCAATTCATTCGCACAAATATTAGCTATCTTGGTGGTTTTGATAAATGTAATGTTTCATATATATGACACTTTGATTCTCTGTACTTACAGTGGCTTTATATATTAAATCACACATTTCACAGCATATTTAACCTATAAAATAGGCTATTCATTGTGCATGTTAGTACTATGTTGTCAATGTAGAAACACACTCGTATAAGTGGGCCTGTACATGTTCGCCACTTTAATTGTACAAATGTTTATTACCTGCAACACACACACATATGCATATATACACACAGTGAGTGAAGCCGGCCCGGTACACAGAACATGTGTATGCACATAAGTAACCAATGTAGCTTCAATAAGCGTCTGTTTGAGAAATTCCTGAATAAATGATAAATGTCTATGCGTTTCTAATTACATTCATTGAAGCTGTGTAATAACTTATCACCAGGTGGCACACTTCCAAATCATATGTTCCTCGTTAAACACAGTAGTTGTACCAACACAGTCATGCCACTGCGGGAGTGATTAATAAATTGTGTAAACCACACATAACCACATGGAAGTACATTCATTATTCGAAGAAGACAGCTCTCTAGTATAATTAAGTTTACATAGTAATACAGTTCTATATGTCGCGCATATATTAATATTATCTGAGATTCAACATAATAGAAAATGTGATGGTTTTATGAGTGAAGTATTTGTTTGGAAATCAAATATATATGTTATTTATTTATAATAATTATCAGTCTT
Source organism: Clitarchus hookeri (assembly GCA_002778355.1). NCBI lineage: Eukaryota > Metazoa > Arthropoda > Insecta > Phasmatodea > Phasmatidae > Clitarchus > Clitarchus hookeri. The sequence continues at coordinate 237,593 of NQII01000918.1, read as the reverse complement.
AATTTTATTTCTACGTGCAAAACCCATATTACAAACTTATATTTGTAACTACAATGTTAGTAGATTTTTCCTTAAACATAAGGGGATGCGAGTTTCTGGTTTGAAATCTGTGCATTACTGAAAATGTCCACGGATGCTAATGTTTATATGACTATATTGCTCATGTGATCTGTGACACGTAAATAGACCGCCCAAAACGTTAAAAGGATGCTTACTTACAGAGCTCAATCAGCCTATGTTTATTTTTTTGGTGATAATTTGTGAAAATATATATCAGAGTTGTGATTACGATGTATACTGTTGTACTAGTGTTTAAGTAATGCTTCCTACATGCTTAAGTTTCTTTTTCAATACGTCACACAATGGACCACAACGTATCGTAGCGCAGTAAAATGTTTTCATAACGGTTAATAGCTGTCCGACGAGTGCCGGGCCGCGCCGCGCAACGGCCCCGTCACGAGTGTGCTACCGGTCCGTGCTGAAAGCAGCAGCTAGGGTACGCGACTATCAAGACGTTTGAAACTAACAGTAGTGAATGATCTGTAAACAACCTCCCGTGGGTACTGCGAGACAGCTTCCAGATAGCACGTAAGCTTGCCATTTGACTTATATTTGCCTTGCCGATCAAGCTTGTCACGTCATGTGAGATTCAAGCCTAATTTATCATGACTGGCATATACTTGCTAATGGCAAGCGTGCAAATGGCTTGAATTATACTTGCAGCTTGCCAAGGTAAACTTGCCACGAGTGTAACTAATCAAGCTTGCTATAAACTTGACACGCGGAGACTAGTTAGCTTGAATCAAGCTTGATTCGAACTTGTTGCCTTGCACGACAAGCTTGCTTTTAGCTTACATACCTGTCATGACAAACTTACTTCAAAGCATGAATGTCAAGAAATGTGAAGAGTACGTAGAAAGTCAGCAGACACAACTTTTTCCGTGATAAATCACGTTCTCCAAGTGTTATTTATATTCAGTGGTGCCCGGGGTCGTGGAAGTATGTCGAAAGGAGGAAGGGGGGAGGAAGGGACGTCCCCATGACGTCAGTTCCGACGCTCGATACCGCTCCAGACTCGCCGGTTCAGCGGGAACAGGGGTCTCCTCCCTCCCCCCCTCTCTAGTATTGTGAAACCTGTGCCTAGTCGATACGCCGTTGCCTGCTGTGCTGTTGTGTAGGCGCTAAACGGTATATCGCCTTATCGGGAAGGAAGTCGTCGACGGGCCCGTTGTAGAGGGGGACGTCACGGTGTTCGCGGAGTGACAGCGCGTATGCTGTTCTGGTGCTAATGCGAGGAATACGAAATAGAGGACGTAACCACAGACTAGAGAGAGGTAGAATTATTTTCGTCTTCGGTGCATGTATCCGACATTGACTCGCCCATCGCCTGTACTACTGTCAAAGTCATAGTCAGCAGTGATGAAGGTGTTTATTTACATTTGAATTTTCCAGAGACCCACCATTTTATATGAATAAAATACTTAGACTAATGTGATTGTATTCTAGTCGCATTAAAACTGTGCTAGAGGAAGTGTATAAACATCTTGAAGCACTAGCTTACTTAGACACAAAAAGAATAGTTTTTTCATCAACGACTTATGAAACAAGCAATACTGGCCGAAGAATTGAATTTTTTTTTCTACCATACCTAACTCTAAAAAAATGTACAAGACTTTGGTAGCTTCAAGCGTATGAACAGTTAAGAAGTGGTATTAACCATTTGGTCAGAAGGGTGAGGTAGGTTGTTATCTCCGTAAATAGATAATAAGGCGGAGTGCTCATGCGAGCTGCGCAGTATCCACTATTCCGTGTTCTTCCAGCACAGGACCTGCTTTTCTGCCAATTACATTTGACGTAAGAACACATCTTAGTTCTTGGAATTCGTTAGTGGACTGGTGTGTCGTGTTGGAAAATGTTTTTGTTTGACTGTGGAGAGAATGATTTTTAGACTTTATAGCAGAATTATATTTATCAGTTGTGAACATGTATGTAATATACATTTAGGCCTTTTATTTTTTTATTGTGGAGGGGGGGGGGGATTATCATATGACTTCTTTACGAATATGAGTGAAAATTGTAAACTGCTACCTCTGTACACATGTGTCGTCGAATTACGATCGTGTGACAAGTACTGTCATAGCTAATTACTGTCGTTATCGTGTATTTAAATTTGCAGCGACTGTAGATTTATATTTTTCGGTGTTTTTATTTTGGTCTTTAGGGCATTCATTGTGAATTTAAACACACTGGTCTGTACGCATTTCATTAAATTCAAAAGTGTGTCGACGTATCCTTGAAATACGCATGATGCTGCTTTGCGCTATACCTACACTCGCTGAAACATTTCGAAACGACGAAGTCTCTACCTGCTGAAATAGAACACATAGTTGGTGGAAGCGCATTTGGGTGGTGGGCAATAGCTCAGCTTCTGTGTTCGTTGAAAGCGACTACTTTTTTTTTTGTTCTTTCTGACACGCCGATGAAGGGTAGGTGGATACACACTGCCCCGGGCTGTGTTTGTTGAGGATATCTGCGTGGTGAAAATTAAAGCTTGCGCATGGTCGCGATTTCGATACCACCCTGTTGCACTGGGAATTATTTTTACAAACTATTTTTCCATTCACATTTCAGGCGAAAGCCGGTTCAGTTACCCTATACGAACCGTTTCGATTTCTAACTAGTTGAGCTAATATCGCCTCTGTGCATGAAAATATATAACATTATATTTTTTTGTGACTTTTACGTATGCGCTCTTCTTGCAAACGAGATGCATACCTTGTAAACGCTGATTTTATGTAGATTCTCGAGAAAATTATAGAGGCATGGATGTGATCAGTGACATTGGCATAGAAAAATCTGTTACTCTTGGGTACATATTGCGTTGCAGGTTTTGCAAACAGTGAAACGAATTAATACTAATAAATGAGCATAGATCCCTTGATCTTCATTAACATCATAGTTGATTATCTGACGTTTCAAAGTTATTGCGAGGGATAAGTGTAATGAATTAACTTTACCGACATTTATGTGGAATGAGACGGACATGTACTTTGAAAAAGTAGCCCCTAGTATAACTGATCGGACTTGAGACCGCGACCTCCAGAATGCTGGCTGCGAAACGCAGTTGCTTGGCTCTAAGGGCACCGTTGAGCTCGGGTTGTGGAAGGTTGCACAGGTGCCACGATGAGCAAGAGTTCTTTCCGCGCCCGTCGTCCTTGGCGTGACGAAATTTGGGGCAGTGCCCAGGGTTCAGGCCTCTTTGGGTACAACACGCTGCCCAGACGCGATAGCTGTGACCAGTGTTCCAGATTTTGTTATGTACTCCCAGCGGGAGGCAGACGCTTTCCCAGTGGTAGGAAGTTACTATTTGTGATGTTAAATATAGGCTCCGTCCCTATTCAGTACCACGTCGTGTCATCTTCACTTTCCTTTCCTGTGTAATGACGCCTTGTTCCCTTTCTGACAGCATGTGTTTATTTGTGAATTCGGACGCTTTTGTTTGTTTCCAGCTCGATGTGTGTTGCGTCTATTTTAATCTATGGCGTTTAATTTGTCTTTGTGACTGTAGCAAGTGTTTTCCGTGGTCGTACAAAGACGTAAACACCGACAAATGAAACAGTAGAGCATGAAAACCGACCAAGGGTTCTATAAGGGTGTGTGTCGTGTTCCCATGGTTGAAGTTGATATTTTAGGGTGCGTTAACGCCCATGCTGTGAGTTGGACAGCGGCAAAGTGACGTCACAACCTTCGTGCACTTTTTTAGGGCCCTAAATTAGGCAAGTGCCTTAGCTGGCGAATTTGGACACAACTATAGTGTTCTACATTGACATTCTCTTTTAGTGTTATTGACCCATGTGAGTCACTTTTACTAGTTGATAGTGCAGCGGCGACCGGATATCCTGTAGGCTCCCACCCGGGATACCCAGAGACACCCCCATTCATTGCTGCATACACCACCTAAGACTCCATCTCAGCAATCATACCAATTAAAGCGATTGAAAGTATACACAAGCTACTGTAACAGCCAGACTATTTTCGAGGGCGACTAACCAATTAAATAAGAACATTCTCTTTTGTTTATTTATAATGAACGGCACTCAATAAAAACTGGTTTTTTTGCCTCCGACCTTTACAGTTGTTCAAATTTATAAAGTAATTACATTGTGACACAAAATTTACATTTACATTTGTTTTCCCTGTTGGTTACACAAACCCATTAGGATTAAAAACTCTATGATAAAAGATTACAATTCTTGGAAAAGTTAATGGCATTCACGTAAATTGCGATACAAAATTAATACTGAAAAGTTTACAGCAAACATTTTTAAGTGCCAAATTACAATAGCAGGGACAAAGTTAAATTTAATATACTTTTCTACGATACTTGACTTAGTAATTATCCAGCACCAACTACAAACTCCCTACCAAGCGGGGTGGCGCAGTGGCAACTCACTGCACTCGCATTCGGGAGGACCCATGCTCGATTCGGTCCGGCCATCCTGATTTTGGTTTTTCATGGTTTCCCACAATCACCCCATGCGAATGCTGGGATGGGTCCTTAACATAGGTCACTGCCCATTCCTTCCCCACTTCCTCTTCCTTGAGCAACATGCTCCGTCTCTAATGACCTCGCCGTTGGCGATACGTTAAGTCTAACCTTTTACATACATACCTACAAGTTACCTAAGATTCCCTACTTTTATTTGCAGTTCTTTACAATTTCGTTCCCCTCCACCAGTCACTTCCTTCTCAAGACCTGGATGTTAACAACCGCCCAAATCTCTTGACTCACTCCACCACCCAATAATAAAATCATAATGTGTCCGCCGGTCTCACTGACGTCCGGGTTACTGCGAGATCCGAGCCGCCATTATCGCCTCAGGCGTGGAAGAACATGCTGGAACCTATTGGTCGAATCTTGCCAATAAAATAAAAATCAGCCGGTGACGGCGACGCAGCGACACAGCGACACACAGGCCATGTGGTGAAAAGAAGCCCAGGAGGAAGAAAGACAGGACAGGACGGCCGCGCAATCAGTTTCGTGACGACCTCGAAGAGAAGCGCCACGGCCATCAAATAGCGGGCAACCCTGTCATGCCTTGCCGCTTGAGCAGGACACCTCTTCATTTTCAACATAGCCGCCCACCTAGCTCGCTCAAAACAACCTGACGGGAAAATAGGTATAGGCTGTTCACGGTAAAGTGAAAGTTTTTGACGCCCTAGTTACTTTTTTTTTTCTATCAGCCATTTATTATCCTATCCTTTCACCACTTTTTAAAATAAATATTGCCATGTAAGTAATAAACACAGTGTATAAATTTCACCGGACTCGAAAGTTCTCACTTTACCGTGAATAGCCTATAACGAGTCGCCTTCACAACAGCGGTTACTGACTGGTTTGGCAATAAGCCAGTATTAGCTCCTGTGTCAGTACAGGTATATTATTTTTTCTGTAAAAGTATCTTAGTGCACATTTCAATGCTTAATTTAGATTTATGTAACTTCCTTTTCAGAACTCAGGTTTCTCCATTGCCAACAACGGGGTGATTATTTAGTCTGTTGTTGACGCACGCACACAAAATTAGTGTGGAATGAGCATGCGTGGAAAAACATGCTTTAGTGAGAGTTTTTGTATGTAAAGCCAGTTCTCCCTTGTTAAGAAACAGAAAGAACTTGGCTAGATCGAAGGTCATTATAGTAAACCAGCAAGAGCCTCAATGCATGGCTGGAAAAAGGTGTTGTGGAGGAATGATGAAAGTAATAGATCCTGCAGGAAGAGAAGGCAGTCAGCAAGAGCCTCTGTAGTGGCTGGAGAAACAGATCTTGCGTGAAGAGGAGGCAGCCAACCTCTGTAAATGGTAATGGTTGGAGAGATGTGTTGTGGAGGAATGGTATAATAACAGATCCTGCGGGAAGAGAAGGCAGTTAGCCAGAACCTCTGTGAACGAGAATGGCTGGGGAGAGATGTTGGGGAGGAATCCTGCAGAATAGGAGGGAGGTGGCCAGTCAGAGCCTCGGCGATCGACTGGAGAGATGTGTCAGTGGGACACGGGTCGAATACGGAAGGGTGGCAGATAGCCAGAACTTGGGCGAGCAGCTGGAAAGAGGTGTCGTGGGCGGACAGTAGAGTAGAGATCGCGCTGCGCAGGAGACAGGCGGCGGCAGCCAGCCAGCAGCCTCAGTGGTCGGCCCGCCGGCGTTCCGTGCGGGTGTGTGTTCCCGCGCCGGAATGCGCCAGTCGTTGTCCTCTCTCGCCTTGGGGCTGTTCCCGAAATTCGGTAACTGCTTTTGTTTGTGTGCTTTGTGGAACCGCCGCGGCCACCGCCCTTTGTTTTGGCCTGGCGCCAGTTTGCGTTCCTCCGTTCTGTCAGTGTTTGTGTGTATGTGTGGCTTAATATTTCGAGATGTTTTGGTTTGTGATGCCTACTTATTGTAAAATGGCGCGTAAGGTAAGACATCTGAAGATATCTTAATCGCCATGTAATTTTTTAAAATCTCTTGAGCGTTTTGCCATTTCAAAGTCTCAGCGCTTCAGGTTTTGGCATTTGATTGATTTTTAAGAAGATAATTTCAATGGAGGTTTTGATTGTCATAACTACACTCAGAATTACGTTAAAAATTGCCTTGCTATAGGGTTTCGGAAATGCGTGATCTTATAGTGAAAAATCAGACTGTTCGCTAATCGTAATTGAAAATAAACATATTGATTTTTAGATTGCGTCTGCATACTTTTTTAGATGAACTAACTAAGTAATACACTAGCCACGGACATCACATGTGTGATGCTCGTTGACAATTTAGTGTTGCATAGCTTCGGGTTTAAATTAAAAGACTCGTACGTAATTACGTATACTTTGCCTAAATATACAAGTTGGCGTTTTTAAAATCACATGAGATTATGTTTTTGGTGACAAACTAAAACCAATTCTAATGGTCGAATCGCTGCCAGGAAGCTACATAATTAGTCACGGAAACACGCTTAATAGAGAGACGTCATTGTGCGCTTCATTCTCGTGATCTTGGCGGCGAAGTTCCGCTCTTCTTCATCGTGGTTTCCTATACACGCACGCGGTTTACGGGGATTCTCCTTAAGTTTTTGTTTTTCTTCCATGAAATTGTGTGCATAACATGTAGTGTTTTCCGTTTCCATTATATATTCAAAAGTCACTGAATCGTATTGTCTTATGCGCTGACCTTCAAAGCTTTTACGCAGAAGTTTATGCATCGAAGATTTTTTATTTCTGTTCTTTATTTTCAAGCTTACACATTCGCATTCCTACGCATGTTTGTGATTGTTAGTATATTTTACATTCATTTGAACGGGAAAGTAGTGAGTACCATGAGAAGTGAATTGTTTGTGTCTGCTGCAAACTCTACGTAAAATGGAAATTAAGGGTAAGTTATGTTAGCTGCATAATGTTTATTTTCTGCATCATAAATAATTCTTTATGTTAGCTGCTTATCACGCATAGCACATAATTTTCTTTGTTTGTAGTAACCCAGAGAAAATGTTCCTACAGCAGTATGAGATTAACCGTGTGGTGCTGTGATTGACGGTGTTTCCCCCCCCCCTCCCCCCTACACAAGATGAAGGAAACCGTGGAAAATTGGGAGCTGAGTGGCAATACTTTCCTCTGTGTCGCTTTATATATGCATTTAGAAGTGATTCTTGCCGTACTGTTTTTGCCTATTTTCCTTTGTGTGCGTGTTTGCCCCTAATTTTGGAACCCGTGCATCAAATTCAAAAACAAACCTGATAGACTAAAAACACTTAGTAAGGACATCCTACTATTACAGTTGTCTACATTGTTTGTTGCTTGTTTTCAAAAAGCGGCCAATATTTTTAGGTGCTGTGTCTTATTGGTAACCACTGAACCGATCTAAGCCACAATTAGTATGCTGACGTTACACACAGTCAGGATCAGATTCAGAAACTGATTTCATTTGTTCTTCATTTTGAAAGATAGCTTTTACATCTTATCTACGGAACTGATTAACCGATTCCGTGCTGAAATATGGTTTTGGTGATATGACAAGCCACCCAAAATTCGTTTTAATAGATGAGATTTTTATTTTTGAAGTGGCGACTTTACTTTTGAATGCCCTGCGTAAGAGCTACTTGCATGCATGTTGTGTTTTCTTCCACCAAATATAAAATTAACACTGCCACGGGTTTGGTTATTGGTTAGTATATTCATACGTCGGTCAAGTGAAATTGTTAGAAAAGTAAATGTTTTACAAATGTGCTTATTTTTACTCTTAACTGCATTAAAAAACATATCAAATTAGTAAAACTTTTAATTCGACGTTAAGGCATGGAACTATGGTGGAATATACACACGGTGGAATATACACACGGTGGAATATACACACTACTTTTATCATTTGCAGGGCAATATTTTTTTAAAAGGGGGGTTAAATGATTTTAAATGACTGAAAGAAAAAAGTAACTAGGGCCTCAAAAGTGCTCACTTTACCATGAACAGCCTTTAGCACACTAATCTCATTTACAAAGTTAATAAAAAAAAATTGTATATTGCTTTTCTACTATGGCATAAAATATTTATGCATATCATAATAAGCGTGTTTGACATGCATTTGTGCTTGAAACGTTACGGTTAGTCCGCTAACTACTGAAGTACCCAAGTCATTCGCGCTAGGCAATGGAATTGGCCTAGCTACATTATATCCTCGCACACAGACCCTCAGCGTATTATGCGATGCTGTATCATGTATCAGTCCCGGGATAAAGCTTCTACTCTGCATGTGTCGCGCGCATGCGCACAGGTAGAGGGCCACCGTGTTCCGGTAGGTGGGTCGCAGTTCCGGTGTACAGTCTGCACCATGACGCTGTGGACAGCTGACGGCCTGTGCTTACATCGAACTTTCGTTGGCACCCGTCCGTCACGCTACTGTCGAGTGTGTTCAGACAATTGAGTTTTCAGATTGCATACTGCCGTTTGCGGGTTCGATTTCGTCCAACCACACTGGTTAGCTCACATTTGTCTTCCTTGTTCCAGGCAGATGTTTGAACAATTATTTAATAATCAAATAATAACACATTACTTTGTCACTTTTACGCGCTAGTGCAAGTCAGGTACACAAACATATCTTTATCTGTGTGACAGTGCACGCACATACATACACACACACATATATATATANGCAAGTCAGGTACACAAACATATCTTTATCTGTGTGACAGTGCACGCACATACATACACACACACATATATATATACACACACACATATATATATATACACACACATATATACACACACACACACACACACTTTGTACGCCAGTATCCGGCTTCTCCATACTTCGTCTCATTTATTATACTTCTTACTGTAACACGATACTAGCCCGTTATTTAGACAGGTGTATTTCGTACGTCCAACGCTAGTTGCTTTCAGAGCAGGTGATAATGTTTTTCAATTTTGAGAACATGATCTTAGACCAAAGTAGATCTCATTGCGCTCTATTTTCTCTGCGTTTTTTTTCAAACTGTGTTTGTTTACGTAGTACTGTGTCAAGAAAACACGAATTTGATAGCAACACACGCACTAGGTTCGGGGTTGCGCACAGCCGGTGCTCAGAGTGACGATAATTTGTTCTTATGGAGGAAGTAGATATTCTATCCAGCACGACAGAATAATTAGATCATAACTGTATGTAATCGGAGCCTTTCGAAAAACCCAATGACGTACGTAACTCTTTCGCCCGGTCAGGCTTGTCAGGGTAATGTTTACATTTAACACAAGCAGTCTTGTTACCTTTAGATATTACCAGTTCTTTCTCAGACCTCTTGACTGGTCGGGAAATTTTCAGAGGGAAATTCCCACGTAGCTTATATCAGGATAAATCTTTTTTCTTGTAGCGTATCCTCCTGTACGTAGAAATTAATCCTGCCTTGGACCAAATTACTTAGTATCCATGCCACGGCTAGTCAGGCGAGTTGAAGTTGCTGGAAATATAAATATGCTAATATTACACCAATTCGTACAAGAAAGTTAACTCATTAAACGTTTCACTTAGGGGCGTCAAAAAGGCTCAATGTCAGGGAGGGGCAAGGTGTCGACTTGGCCAAATTTAAAGGACTACAGGTTGGTTAATGACTGCGCAGTGAGAAAGAAGAGAGGGAGGGAAAGGAGTTTGAGCGCCAATGAGGGTGAAGTGAGGTGAGTATGGAGCAGCGTCGGAATTCTGGGGCGGGGGAAACGGGATATTCTCGAAAAAAAAAAAAAAAAAAAACCCGCCGAACAGCGGCATCGTCCGGTACGATCCCCACATGCGGAAGTCCGGGAGCAGCACCGCCGGGAATCGAACCCGGTTCGCCTTGGTGGGAGGCGAGTAGTCTAACCACTTTACCACCGCGGCCCCTAGGAAAGAAATGAGCTGGTACGTATGTCGTACAGGGATTAGGGCAAAGCAGGCATCGATTTTATTGAAAGTAATCAACTGGAGTGACGACTTGAGTCGAATATACCTACTTCGTTACCACAGCAATGCGCTGTGAAGATATGAGAGAATTCTGTGTGTAAATAGCTTAAAAGTCGTTGTCCCCTCCAGCCATTCGCTCGGGGTGGGCAATGTTTCCTGTCTCTGGTACTCACCATTGTAGACCATCATGGTATCACTTTCAGCAAGATGCAAACGCATGAACTAATTAATACTCATCATTTGCGCCCACATTTATTGCAGGTATTGCAGTGCGGTGTTAATGTTGTAACACACGCAGTTGTGGGCAGCGAATTTCCTTATGGACGTTATTTTCAAAGGGGCCAGTAACAGCTGCTGCACCCTCGCCGCCCCAGGTGCAGCAGCTTGGGGGGATCAGAACCCGCGACCCCCGCTGCGCCAATCAGGCTCCACGCCCCAAGGCTAACACGCTCGGGGATTGTATCTATCTCAGTTCCGCGTTGCTCCGGCAGGTCGCAGGCCAAATGGTCAAGTCGTGAAGCGTTGTGACCCCGCGGGCTGTGTGCTGCAACCGAGTAGAAAGGCGGGATGTAAGAGAAATGACTGAGTGTTTTAAGAGAATTCTATTAACCTTTTATGTTTTCTGTATTTTTTGCACAACTTGTTTGGCTTTTATCGATAACTCGGGCGGTGTGCGAAATAAGCATACTTATCAGCTTGAGCTGAAATTATGTGTATTCAAAACATACATCGATAATTATTTAGTGTAGGGGTTTTTCTGTAACCCCCCCCCCCCGAAAAGTGGTATATTTGCACTATACTAATAATGCAGAACACGAATATACGAGGGGCATTAACGTCTGACCAATTTCGTGATATGTCCCCACCTAACCGAACCTAACCCCACGACGAGTGAATAACTATTTTACATTTTTAAACTGACCTAGGATTGTAGGGTGTTAAACTACGCTAGGATTTTAGCCTAACCTCGGATTGTAGAGTTTTACACTACGCTAGGCTTTTAGTATAATCTAGGATTTTAGGGTTTTAAACTATGCTAAGATTTTAAGTTAATCTAAGATTTTAGGGTTTTAGTAATAGTTAAACACACTGGAAATCTATGAATGAACTCACCTAGGTAGGCGACCCATTCAACTGCCGTGCATCTTACCTCAATCGACAAAACACCACGATCTGCTAAAACAAAGTAATACCCGCCAAATAGACGAATATTACGCGCAGAAGAACTCGTTCTTGCACCCTCCAATCTTAAATCACAATCCTTCGCACGGTATGGATTTTGGACGTCACAACTCACGATCGCAAAAAAACCATCCACACTATCTGGCTTCTGAACTGATACTAATTGCTTCTCAACGTTAACGTAAAATCCCGTGACGATGACGTATACAGTAAACAGCCAATAAGGTGACGGCACAATGCGCATTTATTCACGTCACTAATGCATTACTTCACCAAAAATTAAGGCTTCCAACGTAAATAATTCGGCGGGCCGCTCGTACTATGAACTATTTTATTTAATACGTTCTATTAATTTTAACATTACGCCCTCCTGAATATCCGCGGCCGGTAGTTAGCGTCGTAAACAGCGACGTGCAGCCATTAAACATGGCGACCGACGTAAACATAACGGCCGAAGTGCTCGTACTTTTGACGAATTTTTTTAAACAAGTTCTACTTATTTTAACATTAAGCCCTCTGCAATATTAAAAAGGTAAGCTGTGCAGAACCTATTAATGCTACTTTCGTTGGTGTAGGACGTTTCCTTCAGAAAAGTCCCTCCACTAGATAATTACCCGTACATCTTCATATCGGAAAACATTGAGTGTGTTTTCACTCAACGTATTTTTTAAATTTTTCTTGAAAATGCATTATGTCTCTCGAATTGATTTCAGGAACTTTGTATACTAGAAAACAACTTCGTATGTATGTGTGTGTGTGTGTGTGTCTATATCATCACTTCATGCTATTAATTTCACTTCAAAAATTGCTTGAAACTGGAACCCGTTATTGTAAAATTAACAAACTACAATATGTGCCCAACAGTGTCATAATGTCTGTGAATTACTTATAGTAATATTTCACTTTCTTGAAATTATGTTAGGCTTGTACATTACTAGGCACATATTTACTACAGTAAAATAAACAAAAGTTTCGAACAACTTGAACTGTCATGAGGCGATCGACAAAAGGAAAATTTTTCCAATAAGTGTGGCACCGGCTTTAAGTAACACATTTTTCATCTCCCCTATGCGCAAGGTAGTTGGTTCATATCATACCATTTAAATTGGTGGGAAAGAGAATGTAAAGTTCACTCATATTCAGTTGGGATGTTTTTAGGTATTCCAGTCAATATTGCAAGCGTTTCAAAACGTCCGGTCTCGAGTCTTCTCGGTTGTTTATCTTGTGTGGCGCAGTCCGCTACGCGATGGATTACGGTGCGACGTTTTCGTTGGTTCCAGTATTTGGTAAAACACGCGGGTGTGTGCTTTTCATTAGGAATGGGTTAAATGTGACTTAGTTACGTGAACTGCCCCTCGGTAGGCCGAAGGCCCAAAGGCAGTATGATGTTAGGCTGTTGACGGTAAAGTGAGAACTTTTGAGGACCTAGTTTTTTTTTTCCTTTCAGCCATTCTTTATCCTTTAACCACCTTTTAAAATAAATATTGTATTGTTATTAATAAACACAGTTTGTATATTCCACCGCACTCGACTAAAATAAAATATATTTATTGACTATTATTACCGTGAATAGTCTATGATAAAATAGCATGTTTGTTGTCTTAAGTTAGTATCGGTGAAGGACAGTTAATGAAAGGTGTGCGAGCAGCCAATGCCGTACTCCGGACGACGTGAAGTGAGCGCTAACTGGCGGCACTAATGAGCAAGGCGAGAAGAGGAGAAATACCGGCCCACGTGACTATTAATACCACGGCAGTCTGAGTGGAAACGGCTCCGTAACCTCCTCGTGGCGTTCATACGAACCCACGACTGCTACAGCTTCCTTCCTCTCTTCCTCTTTCTACGTACATCCAAATAATCGGCATTTGTCTCGTCTCGGCGATGTGTGGCGTGGAATGAAGCCGAAGCGCTGCTCGGAACGAAACACAGAGTGCAACCTAACTTACCTAACTTTAAAACTTATCACGTTTCTTCCGACTGTAGTTTTCGGCTCCCAGTCGTTCGCGCAAGGACCGCGAGGTGGGTGGCACGAAGGTAGCGTCACGTTTTGTCATTCACGACGAGACCCCTTTTTTGACTCGGAAGTTCCGTGTGTGCCCTTGCTGAACAACTATAAGTCATTAAAATAAAATCTTAGATTAAGTGTTGGTTTGGATAGTTTCCCGTTAGTTACGTGTAATGCTAACACGTGGCTCTTGATTCCCAGTTCGTAAGCCAACTGTCACTGCCGCGCGAGATGTAGCATGTTTAAAATTTTCACAGCTGGCTTTTGTTTGCCGCCCCACAAAGATTTAGACCTAGTGTGTCTGTGTGTATTGAAGATGAGTCCCCCAGACAGAAAATTAGTCCCTTGCGTGATTAATTTGGTAGTAACTTCAGGTGGCGTTGCACGAGAATGACCGGACTATAAATTACAAATACCTGCGTGATATGCTACAGGATTCATAGTGTGCAAAGTCGGTAAAGTGCAGAAACTAAATTAAATCGCTCACACAAAACCCAGCAAGACAAAAAAAAAAAACTTTTACCACACCACAGACAGGTAGTTAGGAAAAGCTGTCTTCTTGTCAATAGAAAACAAATATGTGTCTAATTAAAACGATAAAAAAAATAGATGGACGAACAACTTATTATTACAAAACAGGACAGGCAACACAAGCAAACCAAAAGAAAAGACAGTGCGATGACGAACACACTACACAAGTGATTAAAACAATGCAAAAACAATATCAGTGGACACAACTGAACAATAAAAACAAAANGACGAACACACTACACAAGTGATTAAAACAATGCAAAAACAATATCAGTGGACACAACTGAACAATAAAAACAAAAATGGAGGGAGGGATTATAATGAAACACGTCAGGAAAAGGTATTCCTTGTCAGATTAAAAAAACCAAATAATTCAACACTAGGAACAACACAGGAACCACAAAAATAACCAGAGAAAGGAACAGATAAACCAACAGAGGGGACGCAGAACAACGAGAAAATAACACAAAAAAATAATTACAAGTCTTTATGGCGTTTCGGAAATCTGTCCCCTTCTTCAGGTGAGACACTGGAATAATAATCGCAGTAGACTCTTCCGGTGTCTCACCTGAAGAAGGGGACAGATTTCAGGCCCCGAAACGTCGTAAAGACTTGTAATTTTTTTTTGTGTTATCATTTTTCCGTTGTTCTGTGTCCTCGTTGTTGGTTTATGTATTCTTTTCTCTGGTTATTTACGTGGTTTCTGTGTTGTTCATAGTGTCGAATTATTTTGTTTTATAATCTGATAAGTAATACATTTTCATGACTTGTGTTTCATTGTGGTTTTTTCCTATCTTTGTGTGTGTTTTTGGATTTTATTGTTCAGCTGTGTCCACTTGCTTATACAGTCCATTCATGGTTACTTCTAACTTTTCTGAAGCCCTGCTAAAGTTATACTTTGATGCTATTCCTAAGCTTCATGCAAACAAAGCTTAACCAAGTCTAGAAAATTACAGCAAAGGGACAACGTACTACGTTTGTGCGCACTCAGTTTAATAATATTTTACACGAGAACTATTCCTTACCAGCGTTATCAAAAAATCATATTTTCTCTCTGTTGTTATTTGCGTTGATTACAAATGAAATATTATGATTTATAGATAAAATATAAAGTAAAGTTCAATTTAACCAAAATAAGATACTTTTGTGTTAACATGAATATAAAAGGCTTGAGATAGATGGCATGTATAGGAAACAACCGAACACGCTATACATGGGGTGATTTTTCACAGGTTGGATTCAGAAAGTGTGACGCGAATAGAGTATAGAAGTCATCGCAAGTTTCCACAACCAAATTTTGAAAGAAGACTTCGCAGAGAACTGCGCGCCGTGAACATACGGAGCAGAGTGAAACACAAGAAGACTGTTACTCACTTCTGCTAATAAAGTTAAACGGTTACAGTGGATAGAGAGACAGAGAGAGAAACGCAGAGAGACAGGCGGACACATTTACCTCAAAGTGTAATCTGGTCACATGAATCTCGTTTCTGCTTGTATGGGAATGATGCTAGGCATCGTGTTCATCATAGACTTTAAGAAGACTTCAGTGAGAACTGCATGGAGAGTATGGTTAAGCTGGAAATGGCGTGCTGGCGTATTTTTCTTTATTGCGCGGAAATGGGTTCTGTGATTAAAGTGACTGGAAATATGGACCAATTGCTCCATTAAGATTCTGGACATCCAGGTTTTGCGTTTTTCTTTTATATAAAAGATTTATAACATTCTTATCGATTTTCCAAGATTAAATTTCCCCCGCAATTGTTACTGACTGACATTTTGAACATTCAGGAGCATTTACACAAAATCCCCACATTTAAAAATTCTTGAAAATCTGTGGGTATTCTTAAAGCAAGTAAAACGCCAGGGAATACATCCAGTATATCTGACCGACCGAAATGCGCAATGATTCGATGTGAGACTGAAGTATAATGTCGGCTACATCTCGACATTCTTACAGTTCATACCAAATCGAATCGGAGCTGTTAGTGTTCACAGAACACCCTACATGTGGCTAATTTTTCGTTCGGTGAGCTTNGACGAACACACTACACAAGTGATTAAAACAATGCAAAAACAATATCAGTGGACACAACTGAACAATAAAAACAAAACTGGAGGGAGGGATTATAATGAAACACGTCAGGAAAAGGTATTCCTTGTCAGATTAAAAAACCAAATAATTCAACACTAGGAACAACACAGGAACCACAAAAATAACCAGAGAAAGGAACAGATAAACCAACAGAGGGGACGCAGAACAACGAGAAAATAACACAAAAAAATAATTACAAGTCTTTACGGCGTTTCGGAAATCTGTCCCCTTCTTCAGGTGAGACACTGGAATAACAATCGCAGTAGACTCTTCCGGTGTCTCAACTGAAGAAGGGGACATATTTCAGGCCCCGAAACGTCGTGAAGACTTGTAATTTTTTTTTTTGTGTTATCATTTTTCCGTTGTACTGTGTCCTCGTTGTTGGTTTATGTATTCTTTTATCTGGTTATTTACGTGGTTTCTGTGTTGTTCATAGTGTCGAATTATTTGGTTTTATAATCTGACAAGTAATACTTTTTCATGACTTGTGTTTCATTGTGGTTTTTTCCTATCTTTGTGTGTGTTTTTGGATTTTATTGTTCAGCTGTGTCCACTTGCTTATACAGTCCATTCATGGTTACTTCTAACTTTTCTGAAGCCCTGCTAAAGTTATACTTTGATGCTATTCCTAAGCTTCATGCAAACAAAGCTTAACCAAGTCTAGAAAATTACAGCAAATGGACAACGTACTACGTTTGTGCGCACTCAGTTTAATAATATTTTACACGAGAACTATTCCTTACTAGCGTTATCAAAAAAACATATTTTCTCTCTGTTGTTATTTGCGTTGATTACAAATGAAATATTATGATTTATAGATAAAATATAAAGTAAAGTTCAATTTAACCAAAATAAGATACTTTTGTGTTAACATGAATATGAAAGGCTTGAGATAGATGGCATGTATAGGAAACAACCAAACACGCTATACATGGGGTGATTTTTCACAGGTTGGATTCAGAAAGTGTGACGCGAATAGAGTATAGAAGTCATCGCAAGTTTCCACAACCAAATTTTGAAAGAAGACTTCGCAGAGAACTGCGCGCAGTGAACATACGGAGCAGAGTGAAACACAAGAAGACTGTTACTCACTTCTGCTAATAAAGTTAAATGGTTACAGTGGATAGAGAGACAGAGAGAGAAAAGCAGAGAGACAGGCGGACACATTGACTTCAAAGTGTAATCTGGTCACATGAATCTCGTTTCTGCTTGTATGGGAATGATTCTAGGCATCGTGTTCATCATAGACTTTAAGAAGACTTCAGTGAGAACTGCATGGAGAGTATGGTTAAGCTGGAAATGGCTTGCTGACGTATTTTTCTTTATTGCGCGGAAATGGGTTCTGTGATTAAAGTGACTGGAAATATGGACCAATTGCTCCATTAAGATTCTGGACATCCAGGTTTTGCGTTTTTCTTTTATATAAAAGATTTATAACATTCTTATCGATTTTCCAAGATTAAATTTCCCCCGCAATTGTTACTGATTGACATTTTGAACATTCAGGAGCATTTACACAAAATCCCCACATTAAAAAATTCTTGAAAATCTGTGGGTATTCTTAGAGCAAGTAAAACGCCAGGGAATACATCCAGTATATCTGACCGACCGAAATGCGCAATGATTCGATGTGAGACTGAAGTATAATGTCGGCTACATCTCGACATTCTTACAGTACATACCAAATCGAATCGGAGCTGTTAGTGTTCACAGAACACCCTACATGTGGCTAATTTTTCGTTCGGTGAGCTTNTCATACCAAATCGAATCGGAGCTGTTAGTGTTCACAGAACACCCTACATGTGGCTAATTTTTCGTTCGGTGAGCTTAATTTGTGGTGTTATCCCACGGTGTAACAGTATTACACGGTATTCACCGAATTGCAGGCATCTTGTGACTACTTTCAGAGCAATTATCCAGGCTGTCGATTGAGATTCATTCCACAACGGTTGTAATAGGAACCATAGATAGCCACCTCATCGCCGACACACGTCGTGGTTTGTGGACTTCCTCCTATAGCTCCCGTTTTCTGTCCGTCTTCCCGCCGCGGTTGTCGTCATTAATGACCGGCATACTCCAGGCAGGTTGGGAACAGCAGGTATGTGCCCTGAGTAGGACAGCCGTTTATAATCTCTTTCTCTTGGTGCCAAACCCATATCAAACTGCAGTTTTGAAATTAACATTTTTTCCCTTTTATATTTTTTAGAGAAAAAGGGGAGGATAAGCTCTGGCCACAAATGCCTTTATACTATGTCTGATTGGGTGGTAAGGCCTACCTCTCTTCCAGACTGGTAGGAGTGCCCCCCCCCCCCC